>VZTI01003812.1:126345-163999 GCA_013397865.1 Struthidea cinerea
AAAGAGAGAAGGAAAAAAAAAGAAAAGAAAAAACAGGAGACAAAAGGAAAGCAGAAAGAACAGATCAAGATCCCGTTTCTTTTGCATTTTCCCGTGCTGAGGTGGAGCCCGCCTGCGGTTCGCCCCTGCCCTTGCCCTTGCCCCGGCCCGGGCAGCGGCTGTGCTGGCAGCCGGCGGGGCCGGGCGGAGCGCGGGCCGGGGCCGTGAGCCGGGCCGGGCCGAGCCTCCAGCCTTCCCGCCGGGCAGCCGGAGGCTGGCTCGGGGGAAGCAGGGCCGGCCGGCTTCTGGAGGCGCACGGCAGGCTGTGTTCCCGCTCCCGGCGCCGGGACTTGTTGCACGGCGGCCGTGCGAGGAGCCCGCCCTTGCCCCGTGGAGTTGCTCCGACCCCCGGGCACCGCCGACCTCGCCGCCCCTCAGCAGCTCGCCGTCCCCGAGCGTCCCAGGAGCGCTGCCAGAGCCGGGGTGCAGGGGGGCGGCGAGGGGCCAGAAGGTGAGACCCTTTCTCAACTCCCTTTTCACCGAGAGGCTGCCAAGCTCTCACACTCCTGTTGGGAACTGTGAGGTGAGAGCTGCTAGAGCAGCCGAAGGATAGTGAGAGGTGCGCATCTGGGGAGGAGGGAAAGACTATTTCTCCTGCCGATGCAAACTGGGGCGAGCAATGGCACCAGAGAGCAGGGGCGGCAGGTGCTGTCTTTCGGTCTCTGCTCTTTCGTCCCTGTCATTCGTGTGAGGTGTTAATGCACCACAACTGACGTCCCCCTTGTGATCCTGGGGGAAGGTGGTGTTCAGCCCAATTCCAAACACACTGTCCCCGTCCTCCCGCACTTCATGTTTCATCCTTGCGTCTTTCTATCTCAGGTTATGGGTGATTCCTCCTGTGCCGATATCACAACTGTGTCGCAGGGCTGCATGACTCTGAGCAGCACTGGAATCCCAGTGGCTTTCTGCTCTTTGGTCCCCATGAGACCGGTGCATCCACAACACAGAAGGAAGCCTTGAATCAGGACAAGCCTGGTCCTGCCTAAACACTGAGGGACACTGTCCAGAGGACTGGGAAGTTGCTCAGGGAGATCTCAGAAAGCAAAGAAACTGGTGGATCAGGGAATGCAGACAAATTCACTCCAAATCTGCTTCCAGGGAGGCAGGAAAAAGTTCACTTCCTTGAGCAATGTGGAAAGCAACAGGGAAGGAGATGCTACATTAGCAAGGTCTGAAGGCCAAAAGAAAGAGGATTAAATGGCAGCAGGGCCCAAATCTGGCCCCAGGCATCCCCTGCTCTAGAGAGGCAGATCTCTGGCCCTGCAGCAGCCACAGTTGTTTGTGTTGTAAATTCAAAGCCACCTCAAAAACACAGCAAAGGCTCATCAGACCACATCCACAGGTTTCAGATGCACCTGAGAGAGGCTGCTCTGAATGTGAACAGGGCTTTCCCTCCCATGTACAGCATCAGGCTCTACCAAGAGAAAAAAGTAGAAGAGCTCAAACAACCCACCTCTACACACAAAACTCCACTAACATAACCCAGACACCCAAAGCTGGCTCTGCATGAGGGCTGGGGCTGCAGTTGCTGAGGAGAGAGCAAACCATCAGCCCTTCCCTGTTCCCTGGGCTGTGCCTGGTGCTGCTTTGTAAACCGGTACTGGCTGAGGTTTGTCCTCTGTCTCTTCAGAGCCTTTTCTGTGGTTTCTGTGATGGACAGAGATATCTCAGCCCTGAAAGAGAAGGCAGGATGCATCTTACAAGAGTATAGGGAAGAGCTCTCTCCCTCCTCCAGCTTTTCACTGCAGGTTCTATCAAAGCTGTTTCCATGGTCATTTGGCGGAAAAGTAGTTCAGCTCTCAAAAGGTAGGAAATTACAGTTATCATTTAGTATTTGTAATGATTGCCATTATTACCATTTAACATTTACCATTATTATCCTGGGTTTTGACGGAGTAGAGTTAATTTTCTTCATAGTAGCTGGTATAGTGCTGTGTTTGGGATTTAGGATGAGAATAATGTTGATAACACACTGATGTTTTAGTTGTTGCTGAGCAGTGCTTACACTAAGTCAAGGATTTTTCAGCTTCTCATACTGCCCTGCCAGAGAGTAGGCTGGGGGTGTGCAAGAAGTTGGGAGCGAATGCTGCTGGGACAACTGACCCAGACTGGCCATAGGTGTATCCCATATCATCTGGCATCACGCTGAACAAAAAAGCTGGGGGGAGATGGCTGGAGGACTGGCTGGGCATCAGTCAGTTGATGGTGAGCAATTGTCCATCACTTTCACTGTATATTCTTTTATCATTATATTATTTTCCCTTTCTTTTCTCTTTCTTTAAGATGACTTTATCTCAGCCCACAAGTTTTACCTTTTTTTTTTTTATTCTCTCCACCACCCCGCTGTGCTGGCACTGAATGAACAGCTGTATGGTGTTTAGCTGTCTGCTGGGTTAAACAGATTTTGTTTATTAAGCAGTCCTGCATATACAGAAGATGCTAATATAGCAATGAAATTTACCATCTCCTTGTACTGCTTTGGAAGTACAAATAGTTGTCGATACTGCTACAGGAAATGGCATGTGTTCCCGTTCGAGTGTATCTCCTTCAGGACTCTGCACTCTGATTGCTGTTGCATGGTGACATTTCTCAGCATTGTGCCATGGTCTCTTGCCAGGTATCTTTTCTTTTCTTGGAGTCTTAGCAGCAATAAAAATCCCACGTGTGACCATCTTCAAGTACAGCACTCCTTCTGCCTTTATCTTGCTTGTCTCCTCTGCTCTTTGGATGGGGAGCCAAAAGGTCTTCAGTGAACAAAAGAAAAAAAGAAAGAAGTGAAGAAGGTCAGGTGAGGAAAACATTTAAGCTGCCAGAGGTGTATGGATATAGCAGCAGATTATATGGAAGTGCGGTTTTCATCTGTTTCTCTCAACGGGAAGCATGTGGGTAAGATCAGGAAAATCTGACATACCTGTCTTCTTGGAAAGGTGATAAGGAAGGAAAGGATGGAGATATTTTCTCCTGGGAGGAGGAGTTGCTCTTGCTTTGGGATACTTGAGAAGCTATCTCCACTCCCCTCCTTTGGTGCATGTGCCAGGTGAAATCCAGAGATGTACCTTGGTGCCCTCAGCAGCCTATGCAGGGAGCTGAGTACAGCAGCACCCTTGCAGCATAAATACTTCCGGGATTTAGTTCTTTCAAATCACCCCAGAAACCTAAGGTGCCTTCCCTTCTTTGTAGGTCACAGTCCGTTGTTTTTGTGGCACCACAACAAATCCCTTTCTGTATCCCTCTGCAGGCAGATGGATGGGCAGCGTCACTGTGAAAGCTGCTGAAGGGACCATGCTGCTGCTCCTTGGCTGTCCCACCACATTCCCGGTCTATGACATGCCTGTGCTTGGTGCCCAGCTCGGCCTGCTCCCCGGGTGGAAATGTACTTAACAAGCTCCTTTGCGGTATCGAGTTTTCCTTGCAAAGCCCCTGCTGCATGGATGTGTGGATGCTGAAGGCTTGGTCGATTCAGGAGTCTGTTTCCGAGGTGAATTCACCTCAGGGCCCCCTTCAAAATATTAGAAAGCGGGGAAAGTTGCATTGTGGTTAGCCCTAAGTAAGGACGTAACCAATTGATGATACCCAGTAATTTCTGAGCATCGTTCAGGGTCTTAATAGAATCCGAGAATTGCACCTCTTAGTGTTGTATAGTGTGATCCAAAATTTTGACTCTTAAATATTTCCAAGGAGGATGCTGTTGAACTTTCTCTGGAGCCACTTGCAATCCATAAGAGTGCAGAGCAGTGAGCAGCAGGGGCTGTATCCTCAGCAGCTTGTTCTGGGTGTATGCTGCCACCAGGTTATCATCCATATAATGGTAGCAGTATTCCTTAGGAAAATGCTCCCGGACTCCAGACAAAGCTTGAGCGACATGGATGCATTCCTGGGAGGACCCTGCACTGTACAACCAGCAGTGGTGGCATTGGCCTTCCTCTTGTCCTGCCTGGGCCATCTCACTGTGCTGGTTTTGGCCGGGGTAGGTAATTTTCTCCACGGGAGCTGGCATAGACCTGTGTTTTGGATTTGTGCTGGAAACAGTGTTGATAACACAGGGATGTTTTCATTACTGCTGAGCAGAGTTTACACAAAGTCAAGGCCTTTTCAGCCTCATACCCCATCCCACCAGAGAGGGGGTGGGGGTGTGTGAGGAGTTGGGAGGGAGCACAGCTGGGACAGCGGACCCCAACAGACCAAAGGGATATTCCAGACCATATGACGTCATATAAAGCTAGGGAAGAAGGAAAAAGGGGAGGATGTTTGGAGTGATGGCGTTTGCCTTCCCAAGTCACAGTTACGTGTCATGCAGCCCTGCTTTCCCAGGGATGGCTGAACACTTGCCTGCCCACAGGAAGCAGAGAATGAATCCCTTGTTTTGCTTTGCTCAAGTGCATGGCTTTTGCTTCACCTATTAAACTGTCTTTATCTCAGCCCATGAATTTTCTCAATTTTACTCTTCCCATTCCCACCTGTGTTCCACTGTGTGGGAGTGGGCAGGTGGCTGCGTGGGGCTGAGATGCCGACTGGGGCTAAAACTCACCACACACCCAAGGTAGCTGATTCTGGTGGCTGAGGATACTTTGTGGCAGCTGCCGTGGCAGCCACCATGGATGCCATAGGGCCAGGTGCCTTCCAGGGCTGCGGGACCATGCTGAGAGCCTCAGCTAACTAAAAAAATCCACAACAAAACAAAAATACATCACAGTTTGGTGCTGTGAATTTTCTCCAGGTGAATCAAGAAAAGGCGGTTTTCCCAAAATGTGAAAATCCAAGGCATAGAAAGATGACCTGGTGAAGTCTGTCCTGTGAGCACTCCCTCTCTCCTGGGGCAAGAGGGATTTCCTGGTGCTCATGTATCCTCTGTAAAGCAAAACCACCTTTTGGCTGCAGCTGGGGATGACTTTCCCTGAGCTGGTGGCACTGCATGATCCATCTCTGCATGCTGGGTTGTCCCACAGTGAATGTACCAGTTACCTCTGGTGGCTTTCGGGCTTGGTCAGATCCCAGCCCATCCTTCACGTGGGGTAATTTATCCAGCAAAGCTTTGGGGAAGACCCATGTTCCCCGCAGATGCCAGTGAAAAAGTGGCGAGTTTCTCCCTTGTGCGTGTGCGTGCTTGGTTAAGTAAATTAATGGCTGCAGGCAACAGTGACCATATAGCTCTGTTTCCACATGTGCGCCTGATAACTGCACACCAGCATTGTGCAGAATAGCGGGGAAAATTATACCTGAGAAAGATAACTGGTGAAAGAGTATCGCTGCAAGTCATAGCACTTCTCCTCAATACTTGTATTCAGGGGTGGAACAAGCCTGAGTTCACTTGCAGCAATGAAATGCCCCATTAATCACATATGCCTTTGAAAGGGATATGTCAGGCTTGGCTTATACGCCTACATTGGTACCTGATCCCATCTAGACAATGCCAGACAAGCGCTTAACAAAGCGGCTCTAGTTAGTAACTTGACTTATTTGTTAGTTTGCTAGTTAGATATAAATCAAAGTGTTTTAATAAGCCAATGGTGTAGCAACAGCTGCAATCTAATTTAGAGAGAGACAGCCTCATTTTAGTTTTCCTGACACGAACACAAAAGACAGTATCAATACTGAAGCCGGCAGAGACACAGCTGTATAAAACAAGTGAAAGGTCCAAATAAGAGGGCAAATAAATATATTATAAACCCAGTAAAAGAAAACTTAATATAAGATTAGTCTATAACAGTTTTAATTTGTCAGCGAAAGAATTCTGACTACAAGGAATAAATACATCTTGGAGCTATGCTGTGACATTTAAAAATAATTTTATCAGTATAGTAAACAAATAGCTCTGGCTACATCCTAAGTACTCGTGTGTGCATGGAGTTGCCTCAGCTATGACCCTGACTGATTATCCTTTGAATGTAATAATTTCTGTGGTAGACTGGCCTCCCAAATTTTGTTGCAGAAGCCTATTAACAAGCTGACCTTTGAGGCAATTGCAAAAAGTACTGTTAGTGGCAGCAAAGAATGCTCTTACAAAGGGCTGTATTTCTGGCTGGCAATGAAATCCATTGATTTCAATTTATCTATATCTCTTGATTTGGACTGGAGACCAGATCTGTGGTATCTATTTTGGGAAATGAATTTAGAAACAACAAAAATAAATACTTCCAGATGCAGCATTGAATCAGCATATCACATTCAGTGCTGCTTGGAAGTATTGAGTCAGTTGGTGCAGAGAGATTTTAAGAAGAGAAGTACAGTTCAATGACTGACTAAGAAATTTATAGACAGGCTTGCTTTATCTCTTGCTTCATAAAATATAGGCCACAGAATTATCCTTGCAGGTAGAACAATTAGTGGCAAGTCCAAACAGAGGAGAGCACGATATCCATCACTCTGCAATTAGCTAAATGTATTATGAGGCTGGTTGGGGTTTTCTGCCCTTTGAGATTTCAGACGTTGATGAGAGCAAGATGGTGAGCTTGCAAAACCAGTGGCCTGAGCCTGTGTAACAAAATCTAGCACTCTTACCTCTCAGAAAAGTGGAAAGCAGAGGTCTGCCATGTTCCTCTGTAAAATGAATCAATCCTGCAGCTCTTTGCACTTGTCCTGCCTGAACAGAAAATGTAGTCCAGTGAAAACGTACCACTGAGGCAGATTCTGATCCCACAGTCTTCCCTCGTATATATGGAATAAGTAGTAGTTTAACCAACTTCAACAGGATTGCTGGGGTGCATAAGAGCTGCAAATATGACGTGAACAACCAAAGTTCTAGGCAGTCTATCTGACTGGAAGAGTCCTGTCAGTCCTCAACTAAGATTTCACCATTAAAATTCAATGCATATCCTTGAACTTGCAATGTATTTTGGTGGTTTACAAACCCTGGTGCCTGTAGTGCTTTCTGCAGTGTGGGAACTCAGATACTACCAACCCAGGGATTCTGAGCTCTCAGTGCTCTTAAAAGAGACTTCAGATGCTTTTACTCGTGCCCTCATATGATTTTGCCAGATAAGATTTTGCCGCAATTGTCACAAAAAACATTTAATCACCATAAATATTAGGGAATTATGTGCTTGTATATAGGAGATGATATCTCTCTGGTGAGATGCGATCCACTATCTCTATGTCCCTCTTTTTCATGAAGCATGGCTCCTTTAAAGAAATATAAATCAAAGGAATGTGTTATGGGTATCCCAGGACAGAGTTTTATCTTGTGACTTCATTCTTCATGCTGCAATACAGAGCACAAGGTATCGAAGTACTGAATCAAAAACTCCAAGGATTGGCATGGATGCCAATCCAGCATGGAATGATAATTGTGGTTTAATAATAACTAGTAATGCTTACCTTAACTGCTTTTCATACTTACTCTGTTCTGTGGTCGTGCTGACCCTGGTAAGCAAAGCTGTGTGTCAGATCACTTAGCAAAAGCAGTAGAAATCCAACGTACAGACTACTGCTCAACAATGTTTTATTTCAACTACAAGTGCAGAGATTATACTCCATAGTAAATCATGACATTTAGGAAACCCCAAGAGTGATCCAAGTACTGTAATTTGGCTGCAAATACACATGGGAAGTTACTTCAAACCTACTGTGTATTTGATAAAGCAGTGTTGCAATGTCAGGAGCATTTGTTTGTTTCTTATTTAAATTTTCTATGTATGGTCATTGCAGTCAATGTTGGCTGATGTTGCCAAAATCCAGATAGCCCTTTTGCTGGCATGAGGTTGATGTGATTCAGAATCTGACAGACAAACAGAGGAAATGTGATCTTCTTCTGCTCTTTTTACTGTGCAGCTGGTAAGCACACTGTAGCTGGTAGAATACTTTCTGTCACATCCAGTAGCTTTTCTTTTATTGAAAATCATAAGCAAAATTACTACTAAAGGAAGAAGAGTTTTGGTCTTGGGAATCCCACCAATTTGATTGATAACCAGGGCCAATCATGCTAAGGGAATAAAGGGTGGGACAGATAAGCTTCCTCAGGAATACCATTGTCCCTGGTGTCGGTGCTCCTCCCATGCCAGAAAAGAACAAATGCTAATTTACGTGTGCATTTCCAGGAGAGTTGAAGGAGTGAGGCGTCCACTGGAGAGATGCCATGTGGAGAAAGCTGTGTTCGAATGTATTTGCAATTGCACTTCTTGACCTTCAGCTCATCTCAGTGCATTGTGCCTTTGCAAGGCGTGTCCAACCTTACTCACCTGCCCTTATGGTTTCTTAAAACTCCTCTGCAAATGGGGAACGTCTTAGGTTCTACATCTGCCTTCTGGGACTGAGGATGCTGCTGCTCTGCAACTCTTTGTCCCCTGTGGTGAAGGCCACCTAGAACATATGGCACCCACTGGCGTGGGTGTGTCTTGAAGTGTGGAGCCCAGTGTTGCAGTTTTAACTCAGACTTTTAACTCAGTTTCAGTTTTAAGTCAAAGAGTTCTAGTTCTCTTGGAAACCAAATCACTTGGAATAGACCTAATCTAACAGTGAACAACCCCTGCTTCAGACTGATTTATGATTAGGTTGCAGCCACTTGTGCCCTTTTCCGTTTTCAAGAGCAGGTGCAAGCAGGCTTGGGGAACTTGGTGAGTAAAAAGCAGGCTGGTGACATTTTTGATGTCAGGTGGAACTTGGTCTTCATTTCTCTCCGTCTTTCAGGAAATGCCTTGGGAAGGCCATCAAATAAACACCAGTGGGCTGGGCAATACTCAAACAATGAGGTTCTTTGAGTAACCTAGATAAACCCCATTTCAGATATAGCGAGACAAAATAGTGTGACAGAAGTGCTGGACCTGCTGTCACCCAGCAATGGAGTTTCCAGAGTCTGTTTCAAAGTTTTAGGGCTACGTAGCTTCCTGGCATCCATTTCTCATGCCCTCCTTTTAGTCAGATGGCTGCAGCAGATCTGCATGAGTGAGCTGGATTTCTTCCGCCTCGTTTGGGAAGCCAAACTGCCTGAGTGGCAGCAGATAAGCACTAACACTGCAGCAGAACCACTTGTTCTCCCATGGATTTGCCTCCCTTGCCATGCAAAGGCCTCTGGGGAGGAGCAGGCTATACTTGCTGTCTAGGTGATTAGATGATGGTTTCTCATGTGCAAAGGGTGATTCGTGTCAGGCTGAACAGCCTTTCCCAACCCTTCCTAGGGAAAAGCAGGGCTCTAGTTTTCAGCACCACAGTGCTCACAGGAATCTGCTAGCCCCCACCTCACCACCTGCCCAGCTGGTGTAACAGAAGGTGGAGTCACAGGTGAGAGTAGGCATGTTTTCCATTTTGCCCCAAAACTGTGCTATTAAGAGAGATCAGTCTGACAGGCATGGGAACTTCCCAGTTGCTGCTCTCCAGTGTGAGAGCAAGGCTGGAAGAGGCTGTCTGTATATGGATGTGGATCTGCTGGAATCCGAGCTGTGGAGAGAGGTTCCTGCACATTTTCCTGTTCTGGTTTTGGAGTCCGGGAGGAAGGGCAGGTTCCATGCATGAGCCAGGGATATTGGGCAGTGCTCTGAGGGTGGGAGCAAGAGCAGTGCCTGTGGATAGCTGCAGTTTACAACAGAGCAGGTTTAACTCTCTGTCCATGCAAACAGGCCTTGAAGTGCAAAGAATGGTGCCCCTTAAGGAGCACAGCAGCCTCAGTGTGGGTAACACACGCGTGTTTGTTCTCCCTTTTCCTGCCTGGAATATGGGCTCCACTGCACTGTGCATAGCAAAATGTACACAAGCCTGTTTGCAAAAAAATTCTTGAATTGGCTTAAATGCAGATTTTGGTGGCAAGAGCGTAGACAACGAGGCCTGCTCCTCTCAGTGTTGAGCTGCTGTTGGAGCATTTGAGGTTGAGAAACCTGGCCAGCCTAGCACATTGCTGTGTAGCAGGCATGACAATGCCATGTAAAAGAAGTTCCCTGAAAGGCTTTCAGAAGTCAGAGCTGCTATACAACAGCCTGGGAGCTTGTTAGCTCCCTTGCTACATCTGCCTTGAGATGAACAAGAGCCCTCATCAATGCCATTTCGCCCTTCTGTACCTCAGGCCCGGCGCCCACCCCACCTGCTCAGGACAGGCTTCCAGACAGACAGACGGACAAGGATGCACTTGCTCTTCCCCCCACACTTCTTTTTCTCCCCTTTTTCCTCCATGGCTTTTTGCTTTTAAAGGTTGCTGCTGACAAATCTATCTATTTGGGGCAAATTGTCAGTGAGAAACTTCCGCTCGAACTCTTTGGGACAAAACTGCCTCTTTGAAAGGGTAAATCCCGTTGCATGAAGGTCTGAACAATGGCCAAATGTGTTGCTGCTACTGCTGCCGCTGCTGCTGAGGCCGGGGCTGTGACAAAGAGCGGATTAATTGGTGCCGCGGCTGACTGGTTCGAGATGGCTCCACTCAGCCCGCGCTGCGGGGAGCCCCATTGACTGGGCCCCGAGTCCCACTTTTCACAAACTCCAAACAAAAGTCAATTTCTTTTTTATAAGGCGAGGGAAGAAAAAAAAAATCAGTTCATGTTTGAGCTCGGGAAGTTGACTTGTTGGATTATAGGGCGTCATGCTCTCTCTGTCTGTCTCTCCCATGCTTTAAAGTTGCTTCTCCCACTAAGAGAAGAGTGAAGAGGGGAAAATGGAAGCAAAAGTGAGCCTTTCTCATCAATGTGAGCATGAGAGTGGGCTCTGGGAATAGAAAGCTACCAAGGACCCTGAACTCTGTGACTGTGCTGGGAACCACGCAGGAGCTCTTCTTTAGTGGAGTTAAACTTCTTCAGCCATCTGATGCTGTTCTGAAAGGTGTCTGCAGAACATTCAATCCTTAGGTAGACAGTCCTATCAGGGAATGAGACTGAGTCAGCATGGTCAAAGTCACCATATCCATATGGGACTTCATGACCGGCAAAGTCTCCTGCCTTCTCCTGTCAGGGAAGGTTTTCTGATGTGGAAGCTGGCAACACAAATAGACATCTTTTGTCCTCCTTGAATAACCTTTGATTTCCCCTGAGCAGGTCAAACAAAGAAATGTAGAATGAGGTTCCAAGGAGGTATATCCCATGCACTCAGAAAAACTATAATATCTATAGGAGCAATCAGAGAGAGAGAGAGGAAAAAAGAAAGAAAACTAGGGGATTACTCTTGTGCATACAGATCTTAATAGCCATTACCAAATTGGCACAGTTTCTGCAGCTGAGGTTATACTGGAGCATTTTGGGAAGTTAATCCCTGTAATTGCTTTGATAATATTGTGGTATTTAAGGTATGACTTAATCAATATTTAGCTTTTCTTTTGGAATATAGTGATCCCAAATAAAAGAGAGAGGCTATTACCAGATGTAACTGCTGACCCTCTCCTCCTGGAGGTGGTATAGTATCAGATCTCCAAGTTACCTGCAATTTATTTGCATATATTCTGTCTTTGCTAGGGGATAGTTCACACTGGATTCTATTTCTCCCTTTTCTGTAGAGTGGATCCTTTGATCGAACTCTCACTAATTGTTTTGACACACAGGGGAGGGTGTAGGGCATCCAACAGTTAAAGTTAATTCCCTTGATATTTTAAACATTGTTTTCTGCAACTTATTCTTACTTTAATGGAAAACACAGTGTGATTTATCATCCACAGCTTTGCTGCAGACTACAAGGAGGCAAACAGAGCTTGAAGTTAGAGTAGAAGAATACAGAGTGCAACAGTTTTATCTGAAGTCAATGATAATTCTTGTGTGTTGTATCTCTGTGCACTTTGCTCATGAACTTCTGAAATTTTAAGGTCCACATAAAGTGATTACAGGTTATATTCAGTCTATGTTTTAAGTAGAACTATCTTTGCAAAAATGGGTACAGCAAGAGCCAAACAGTAGGAGCATCAGTTCATGTTATCCATGTAGCTCTGCAAGTATAGCTTAACTTGAAAAGAGCCTCTGGCTTCACTACTGAGCTGAAGGATTTAACACTACACCACACACCCCCCTCCCCCGAGCCTTTGACTGTGACCTTCACTACGCCACTGCATTTGCTTTTACCCTCTAGACGTTCTTTGACTTTTGGCTAACCTGGCACTGGAAAGACTCCACTATCTTCCCAGGCTGATCCTCTTTTGGTCTGTTTTATATATCTGTATATAGTTCTGAATTAATCCATCTCTCATTTTATCACTGAACAGAGAGAGACACGAATCAACAAATCTGTAGAAAGGTGAAATGATTAGTTTCATTATTCTCCTTTTTTTTTCCTCCTTACAAAAATCCGTCGAGGAAACTCCAAAGATATGAAAGTGGAATTTCTTGTATTATATTAAGTCTGGCATAGAGGTCTATAGGAAGCAAAGACTTCTGTACTGGAATTTTCCCTACTGTTGGGTATGCCCTTAAAATTTTCATGGTTTCCTAAGAGGAGCTTCATTAGTGTGCAGAAGAAAATACAAAGAATTATCCTTTTCATTGTGCCCCTATTCTGGCTGTCAACTACCAAGCTCTAAAACTAAAGGTGGCAATTTTCAGCACAGCAGCTGAGTTGTGGGGAACTCCAAGGGAAGGAATGGTCTGATATGTCAAAGGTGTTGGAAAAATCAAAGGGAAAGGGGCTGGAGAAGAGGTGGTTAGAATTGACTAGAAGGACATCATTAGTGGTTTTAGAGAGAGCAATTCCTGCAGAGTGAAGTGGCTGGAAACCAGACTGCTGAGTGTCAGAGAGGTGAGTTCAAGAGAATGGGAGTAGACTGGTCATTTGAAAGGATAAGAGGTAAGGAGATGAGAAAGGCATAATGGTATGTGGAGGAGGGTTGTTTTTGCAGAGACTTCAGAGGCTTATTTGAAAACAGACGAAGAGGGTGATCCATAGAAAGAGTCTGCTGGTGAGTCTGGGGAAAGAAAGTGCTAATCAAAGAATGAGTAGCAATGGGGGAGGCTGAAGGGACCCTAGCAAGGAGCGGCTGAAGAAAGGATTTTTTTCCAAGGACAAATGCAAAGATGCAAAGGATGAACACAAGGGTCTAGAGACATTCACCAGACCACGTGTCTGGATGAAATAAGGCAGGTTAGAGGCTGGAAGAGTTAGCAGTTAGTGCATGGGGTAGGGCAACAATGGAAGCTGAGAGAGGAGTTGGGGATAACTAGCACCAGAAGTGACAAAAAGGAGGGGAAAAAAATGACAATCAGAGTAGCCAAAAGGTAACTGGAGAATGCACAAGGTGTAAAAAGCAGAAACAGCTATGCAGTGAGGTCAGTGACTCTCTGTTGAGCTGGCAGCTGAAACCTGGAGTTCTTAATATAGAACTTGAGCTGCAAAAATCAGCAGAAGAAACCAAATCATCAGCAGTGAGGAGAAAAGGAATGGTTACCAGGAGCACACTGTAAGGCAGCAGATAAGAGAACAAGAGAAAGGGACTGGTACCACAGCTGGCAGACATAATGGAGTTCAGAGTGAGGCAAAGAGAACAGGGGTCACAGTAGTGTCATTATGTACAAGGGATTTTGACATATTAATCTAGTTTGAGGTGTGGCCATAAAGGTTTTCAAAGCCCGTAGTCCTGATTCAGTTGGTGTAGTTGGGAAGTATAAAGGACGCTCTTAAAATGAAACAACAGCAGACAGGGAAGAATCTGTGGATTCTCTTTTTTATTTTTCGTCCATATAAAACCCTTGGAATCATCAGAACTTGTGAGGTATTTGGATTTGCGTCTTGGACGGATGGACCTGTCTTCTGAGCCGGTCATTTTTGCTTCCTACCTAGAGAGTTTAGTGTTCAGCAATGGGCTCTTGCACTAGGACTGAGCAAAGTGCTTTCCTTTCACTCCACATTTTCTCTTCAGTGCCCAAGATCAACATTCAGGTGCCTATATCAACCAGGAGGCACTTAAGAAACCTTGTTTTGGGGATAAAGTCTTTACTTTTTCTACATGTCTACTACTGGACAATGCTGAGCAGCTCAGTCACCCTTTCTGTGTCTCAGATTTAAGTTTAGTGCAGCTCATGCACGAAGTTCTGACACCGTACAGGGGCCTATGGAGAAATAAAAATGAGAGTTGTGCTTTTTACTGTCTTAAGAGCTGTATAGATGGGCGCTGGCTTCTAAGACAAGCAGGCCTATTGTACTGAAACTTTACTAAGGTGATCTCTGCATGGGCACTGTTTGCTGGCGTAAGTTATGCAACAGGGTAGAGTTGAGTTTTTATATCTTTCTCAAGCCTTCTGCCTCTCAGAGCCCAGGCTGCTTCTGCCAGAGCACCAAGCAGGGAAAGAAACACTATTTTTTCCCTGTAAATGAAACATATTTGGTATGAAAACAATCAAGAAGCAGCAAATGTGCAGCCTTGCTGTGCTTTGCGTAAGGTCACTTTTGAGAGTTCAGCTCACTCTAAATTTGCAAAAGACAAGGACTGACATCTCTGTTTCTGTTGAGTCCACGGGCTTCTCACCCACAGAAAAGTTCACAGGATGGAGAAAGCCCATACAGGCCTCCTGGGCTGGGAAGCCAGCTCATCACACCCCTCAGGGTTGAGAAGGTGGCAAGATGGAATTTCTAGTCCAGGCAACAGTACTGGAGTTGGGACATTTACAGTAACTCACGTCCAACTCAGGTCCAGTCTTGCCAGTTTACAGTAACTCAGGTCCAAGGCAGTGGATTCAATGAGCTATGTTGGACTTCACTAGCTGTTTGACCTAAAAAGGATCATGTTTCTGTTGTGACAAGACAAATTAAATGCATTTTAGGTGCCCTGGTTTACACTCTTTGTCCATAAATCCTTTTTATGGTTGGTTGTATGACATTGTTATTTCTAGATGACATCTGAGCATAATTTAATTTAACTGCACACTGCCAGGATCTACACTGTCTGACAAAAATAATTGATTTCCTCTGGAAAATAATAGGCTGAACTGCAGGGAGGTATCTTTCATGGACTGTGAAAAATGACTTTAACGTCAGAGTCATATAGTTAATTCCAGTTCTAGGTACACATAACCCAGTGTGTTGTGTCAGGAGGGTAAATAATAAGTGTCCCAGTTGCTGTGAAATATTTCCACAGATCATTCATTTAGTTTAAAAAAGCAAGTTTTAAATTGCTGTGTTCATTACTGAGTGTCCTGGTTTTGGCTGTTATAGAGTTAATTTTCTTCCTAGTAGCTGGTACAGTGCTGTGGTTTGGATTCAGTTTGAGAATGATGTTGATAACACACTGATTTTTTAGTTGTTGCTATAGTGCTNCATTACTGAGTGTCCTGGTTTTGGCTGTTATAGAGTTAATTTTCTTCCTAGTAGCTGGTACAGTGCTGTGGTTTGGATTCAGTTTGAGAATGATGTTGATAACACACATGTTTTAGTTGTTGCTAAGTAGTGCTTACCCAAAGTCAAGGACTTTTCACTTTCTCATGCTCTGCCAAGAGGAGGTGCACAAGAAGCTGGGAGGGAGCCAGGACAGGGGACTTGAACTAGCCAAAGGGATATTCCAGGCCATAGAACGTCATGCTCAGTATACAAACTGGGAGAAATTGTCTGGGAGGGGCTGGTAGTAGTTCCAGAATGGGTTGGGATTGGGTCAGCAGAAGTAAACGATTGTGTTGTGCATCACTTGTCTTTCTTGGGTTTTATTTTTCTTTCTTTTTTTGTGGTCCCCCTTTTCTTTACAATTATTATCCTAATGTTATTATTATATTTTGTTTCAATCATTAAACTGCTCTCGTCTCAATCCATGGGTTTTAACTTCTTTCTGATTCTGCTTCCCAATCCCACTGGTGGGAGGGTTGTGTGTGTGTGTGTGTGTGTGTGTGTGTGTGTGTGTGTGTGTGTGTGGGTGTGTGTGTGTGAAAGCAGCTGTGTGGTTGCCAGCTGGGGTTAAACTATGACACTGAGAAAAATGTCTTACATTTTATTCTACTGAGTGTTAACTAGGTGTTCCCAATTAATTAGTCATTGGATTATTTAAGATGCAAAGGCAGTTAAAACAGTATTACAATAAATCGAAACTATTTTTATCAGAGCCGTCTGTTGTGATTGGTATTGTATAAACAAACAGAGGAGATTAATTTTACTTGACTTTAAAAATCCAAATTGCAGACTTGGTTATATTCATCTCCCTTTGTGCTGAGAAAAAGAAATTTGTCATGCACTTCTCAGACCTATTTTAGATATTGAATTTGGATGAAAGTTATTACTTCATAAAAATACCGGTTTAGTAGATGCCCTAAAAGTAGCTGTCCACTTCCTGCCAGGTGAATCCCAGACAGGTCTCACAGGGCCTTACTGTTTAAGAGGGGAAAAAAGGGCAGAAAATGAAAGAATGGAAATACCATTATCTCCTTCTCACAAATGGGGAACCGAAGCGTAGAGAGGCTGAAGGTGGGATTCATCTGCCCACACACAGACATTTGCAGTACTAGCTGCAAATGTTCGAGTTTTGTATGTGGACTTTCCATAGTCAATTGTGAGAAAACTCTTCTGGAGCACAGTTCATTCTTGCTGTACCAGACATCCAAAATAAGCACTTCTTGGTTAGTAGTTGTATGATGTCTTTCCTTCCATTGACTCTCAAGGCATCCAGTCTCACAAGGCTCAGGTGCAGATAACTCCATATTGATATTAAAAGTGAGGTGAGATGAATTTCCCCAGCTCCACGTCACCTGGGAGGTTTGCGTTGGTGTCTGAGAAAGAACCCAGTTTTCCTGAGAACCTTAACAGCAATCCCCTTCTCTGAAGACCTCTGGCTTTAGTACCAGCACTCCTTCTGATGGAGAACCTGATGCTGGGGACCCTGAAAGT
The DNA here is from genome assembly GCA_013397865.1 of Struthidea cinerea. NCBI lineage: Eukaryota > Metazoa > Chordata > Aves > Passeriformes > Corcoracidae > Struthidea > Struthidea cinerea. The sequence goes on from VZTI01003812.1 coordinate 143,074, forward strand.
TTTCATTACCTATAAAGGGCAATACGTAACCATTGATGTGGAATCACTTGTCTCTCCTCTGAATGGCCCGGTTGTGGTGTTCAGTGGGAGAAGAGTAGAGCCCTGGGTCTCCGTTAGTCCTCCGGATGTCCAGAGATGAGATTTCAAGGGGGAGCGAAGGTGAACTGCTTCTTTTCTGTATCTTGATCCCATACATGTAATTTGATTGTCTTTGCCCATCAATCAGTCCCACATGATGCTTCACCTGATAACTTCCTTCAGGACATCGCAGGCAGAAACATACAAGGTGCGTCCGACTGAAGATATTTTTGAAAGGTGACACGATTCAAATATCCTCAGAGATTTGGGTCTTACTTATCCACAGCCAAGATGTTTCTAGGGCAATCAAGGGACCCTTGGGAGGATGATTAATACACTTTTTGCCACTTGTTTGGAGAGTAAAGAGCAGTAGATGTCAATGTACGTACCAATTATTCTGCTAGAAAAGATGTACGTGGTGGCAGAATCAAACCAGCAAAATAAGAATTTCAAGAACTCAGACTCCTGGTCAGGCATGTTGCATTTTGCATGACTGCAGCTTTCACACCTGATTAGTTCAAGGCCTTTTGTTTTTTTTAAATGCTGCTTCACTGACATAATTTCTCTAAAGAGGGAGAAACTGCATCAAGGTCAAAGCTGACATTTTCCACTGTGAACCAATGGCAGTGAAAGATAAGTCTGGAGATAGCCTGATTTTCAGGCCTGTTTTAATCACTACATCAGGCTTCTTCCTCAGTTAATCCAAAAATTTCTCCAAACCATACAGTTTCAGATTTTTCATTTCAATGTAAATTTTAAGCTCAGTTCATTCTGTCCAAGAATATGGGTTGCAGGGATGTACATCTGTGTGTTTATATTGGGGAACAATTATTACTCTCTTCTACTCTGCTCTGTTGTCCTCTGCTGAGTAGAGAAAACTAGGAACAATTAATTTCATGTCTCTTCTGCAAGCCAAAGAAGCACTCTAAATCTTTACTTTCAAGAAGCAATTAACTTCAGGTTTATTAGTCAAGTTGTGCTATGAAGTTTCAATCTTTCATTGTACACTGTGAATTTTAATTACAATTTATTAAAATAATTTAATTGACTTCAGTCAACGGGCGTGAATGAGGGCAGAATTTCCCTGAGAAAACTGTAGACAGAAGAAAAGGCCACCCATCCTAAATGCCTTCTGCCTGCCCTTTTTTGGGTTGCATCAGACTGTTTGAAAGAGGGATGCATTTATCATCTTTGATGCCTCCAGCTCAATGGTCAATTCATATTAGATTCCACAAAAGGCAGTGAACCAAATTCATCTCTGATACAATTCCATTGACTTCAATGGTCTTACCACAGGGATTAATCTGGCCTAATATTATAGTATTAGAATGTGTGTGTGTGTGTACTATTAGCCCAGGCTCTTTGCTGGAGATCATGCCATGTAAAAGCTGGTGGCTGTTGCAGTTGCAATTTGCTCAAGAAATCCAATTCCTTTTGTTGACCCACTGAAGTTCACATTCCAAAAAAAAAAAAAAAAAAAAAGGGAGAGACCAAAAAAACCCCTCCAAATCCCTAATCAGGTTGGAACTGCAGCTGAATTTAGATGTGTATTTGCTAATTTGGTGTATTATGCATGCAAATATTGGTATAAAAGGTGTTTCAATTATTTTCTAAGGCAGGGACCTATGCATTCTCTGCAGTCACAAAGAGTTTAAATGGAGTTATTTTTCCCTTCCTATAATCGTTTTCCCTTTTAAGTACCCAGGCAGAAAAAGTAAGTTTACTGCTTCTAGCACAATGGCTCTCTTCACTTTTAGGTTTGGGAGACCTGGGTGACCTACGAAAGTTAATTAGAAGGTTAACAAAGACTAAGGCAGAGCAGAATACAGCGCCTCTCCTCCAGCCAAAGATGTCATCCATTAATTAGGGAAATCGTTAAGGTGGCCTTTATTGAATCCATAGAAAATTGTCAGTTTGCGGTCGACAGTTTTGATCAGATTTTCCTCTCCCCAATAACACCACCCTTAATCGTAGGAGCCGCGGAGGGTTCGGGATGGGCCGGGAGGGGCGCGGGGGAAAGTGTGTGTGCACATCGGGGGAGTGTGTGTTTCAGCGACATTACAGTTAAACAGCCGCCGATTGTGACGGCTTTGATTCTCAGGCTTACATGGCATACTTATTCCATGATGTAATCTTTATTGAACCTGGAAGCTTGGGGGTGGGGGGCAGGGGGCAAGTGAAACTCGCTGCTGCCGCTGCCACTGCCGCCGCTGCCTCTCAGCCGCAGGCAGCCCTGGGAGTTAATATTGCAGTCATCATAGGCAGAGCTGGCTGCTTTTGCATGGTAATACGCTATCTGACTCCCCTTTCCTCCTCACTGAGGAGTGTCTGCTTCCAGCAATGAGAGCAAACAGCCATCTGCACAACAGACCCTTCACTTCTCCAAGAATACGTTAGCTTTAAAGTTGAAGGGCCTTTTTTGTAGACCTCAGATTTTTTATACTCTCTTTTCCCACTACAGTACCAAATTGGTGTTGCTACGGAGAATTTCAAATGAAATGTTAGACAGACCTGGCATTTTAACATGTATATTTTTTTAACCTACTGGGAAAACCGGCTGACTGGAGTTTTTTACTGGTTTAGTTTTGACAACTTTCCCTACACATTGAAACAAGATCTGTCAAGGGCAGTGGCTGCAGTGAGTCCAGCCTGTTCACTGTTGAGACCAAGAGAGTGATCTAGCATTGAAGAAGTGTTTTGTTTGAACATGGGAAGCCATCACCTTCCAGGGGAGGAAGGCAAAGACAAGGGCTACTGCCGTCTAGGTTGTTTACGTTTAAACAGTGCTGTCCTAGCTCTAATGTGCTGGAAACTATTGCCTGGGGCCATTGGTTTGAGGGTTTTAAACACGAGGAATTAAGAGCTGTTTGGATATCTAGAAGACTATATCCTATGCAGCATGTGGCACAAAATGTCTTAGAAAGATTTTAAAAATAAAACACTTGGATGAGCAATACTTTAACTGACTGGTGTTCAGGATAAATTATGCACAATTCCAGGCCATTAAAGACCAACAAGCCATTAAAAATGTCTTGCACTTATTCCTCCACCTCAAATTCTGGTAAAAAGCTTCTTCATGTTAGCATGAATTTCTCTACCAAAAAGAATTTGCATGTGAAATGCCAAGAAAAAGCAAGTTTTAATATTTACAGGGCACACATCTGCCTTACTGCCTATATGTTTCTGTACAATGTATTATTTATATGTATATATAATAAATGTATTATTTGTATGCATATGTAATATAGGTATATATTGTAATTCAAGCTTTCTTATATAATAATTCAAGTTTGATTTGTATTTTTAGTATGCAGAAGATGTCGTAAGTATCAGCACAGAAACAGCAAAGAAATGCTGAGTTGCTTCTGGTACGCTCTGTGCGACCCTCAGCTTTTCTGCGTCCTTCCTGGGCCTAAAGGGAGTGTCCTGGTTTGAGCTGGGACAGAGTTAGTTTCCTTCCTGGTATCTTGTACAGTGCTGTGGTTTGGATTCATCAGGAGAGCAATGTTGGTATCACACTGATGTTTTAGTTGTTGCTAAGTAGTGCTTACCCAAAGTCAAGGACTTTCCAGTTTCTCATGCTCTGCCAACAAGGAGGCACAGAAGAAGCCAGGAGGGAGCGTAGCCAGGACAGCTGACCCAAACTAGCTGAAGGGATATTCCATACCATAGAACATCATGCTCAGTATATAAACTGGGGGAGTTGTCTGGGAGGGGCCAATTGTGCTTCAGGGACAGGCTGGGCATTGGCCAGTGCGTGGTGAGCAACTGTGTTGGGTATAATGCGCCTCTCTTGGGCTTTATCTCACTCTTTTTGTTGTCTACCTCTTCGTTACTACTATTGTTTTAATTATTACTATTATTATTATTACTTTATTTCCAATATTAAACTGTTCTTATCTCACTTCATGGGTTTTACCTTTTTCTCCTATTCTCCTCTCCACCCCACTGGGGGATGTGCATGTGTGAGCAAGTGGCTGCGTGGTACTAGTTCTCAGCTGGAGTTAAATCGTGTCATGGAGATGGAACAAGGTATATTCCACAAGCAAGGCTTTCTCCATGTGTTGAAGAGCTCCCAGAGACTTGTGATTTGAACTGCAGAAGCACTGTGTTCCCACAGCTCTGTTTGGACATTTTTCTGGTTTAGGCTAAGAGACAAACTAACTCACCCATTGTGTAACCACTGAGATCCCCAGATAAAGTGCTATAAGAGGGCCACACACTATTATTCTTTTATTAGGGAGCAGCAGAGGCTGTTCAAGAGTTACATTGGATTTTTATATGTTTTCCTACTTCCTTTTGTCTTCTAGTAGCAGTCCTGTGGCTTTGAGTGCTTTGGCCTCCGACTAGAGGCGGGTTCCTAAATTTAAGGTGGCATCCCTGGGAGACTTTGGAAATCATTCTGGGTAGGGCAACACAGGATCTCTGTTGCTTAGATAGATTTTTGTACCACTACATCTTCCATATGGAGAGCTGGTGTCAGAGTTAACTTCAGCACTCCTGCAATGAATTTTCTGGCACTATTGAACAGCATTTGTCCAAAACCCCTGGTAATCAGTGCATTACTAATGAAGGTGTATGGGCAGGATCAAATCTCAAGTGTGGGAGAAGCTTCTTGTAGCTATAGACATAAGAAACATGCCAAACAAGAGAAAATGATGACTTACAGGTGCTTTTTCTCAGCTGATGCTCCTGGAGTTGCAGACCAAATTTGTATCCTTGGTATGGAATTTTACAGCATTTTTCATGTGGTTTTTTTCCCCTTGGCATCTGTGACTGGGAGCAAAGCAAGCAGAAGTCACTGAAAACACAGTTTTACAGTGATTTCACAGTTAATACAGCTTTGGGAAGGCTGGTAGAAGGTGTACACTAATATTACTTTTTAACTATATTCTGTACAGCAACACTTATAAGTGACTGAGAAGGGTAAAAGTGGCTTTGAGTTTTTTTAACTCAAATTTCTTAAAGTGGCACAGGAAGGAATTAGTTACAGGAGACAAGTCAACAGAAGGCAGCCAAAACTGGAGGAAGTTCTCTGGATGTCCAGGAGGCTGGTTTTGGCTGCTTGTGTGGTTTTTCCCCCTGCCATCTTTAAAAGCATAATGGAGAGTATTTCAGGGGAATTCTGAGTATCTAGAAGGTAGATAATTCCACTTAACTTTAGTCATCTGCTCCTGTTTTCATGTCCTGAGTGTCTTTTTCTATTCACAGTGGGCAGGGGACCACTTGTAAATTGCACTATTTTGACCTGTTTCAGCATCCCATGTCAAGACAAGGTGAACTGTGCCCTGAACATGCCTGCTCCCCTCCTTGGAGTATAAAAAGGATCTGGAGAACAGCTTCATCTGAGTTAGGCTCATTCTTGAAACAGAGTGCTTCATCTAAAGCAGAAGCATTTTCTTGTGAAGGAACTCCAGCATATAACACCTTGTGAGAGGAATGAAGGACAACTGCAGAGCTATGAGGTGAAAAGGATTTGGCTAGAGAAGAGAAGACAGTTGGCTATGCTGGGGCTATGCTGGAAGGGAATTTCACTCCTGGAATACCTCAAGAAGATTTATATTTTTAATAAACAGCTGGATGCAAAATACAGCAGCATCAGCAATAAAGAGAAGGACAGGACTATTCAGGAAGAGATGATGGCATTTATAAGTATAATGGAGATGGTTTGTAATTGTGCAAAATGTTCTTAAAGGTGAATCAGAAGCACATCTGCTTTAAGCCAAAAGTTCATTACATAGAAATGTAAAAGGGGGGGGAAAAGTACCTCCTTCTCTTACTCACCACACTCTGACCATGAGACTCCAAAGTTACAGGGTTGCCAAGTAGGCAAATGCAATTCCAGTTTATATCAAATGAGCTGTTTCCAGTAGAGAAAGGAAAACAGGAATGCTGTGCTCTGCCATGCACTGAGACTTCCTGTGGAATTCTATGAACAAAACCTGCAGAAATGGAGGCTATCACAAGTGACTAAAATAAGGTCTAAAGACCCAAGAAAAGAGCATGAGACCTTGCAGAAGGGATTAAAGCAACATCTGAAGGCTTTGATGAAAGGCTTAGGAGATGGCCTGAGACTGGAGGTAAAATTTTTTAGGGGCAGGAGAAGCTGGAACAAGTTCAAAATAAATGAATAAGGAGCCAGTAACCAGATGGCTGAGGACCAGCAGCTTTTCCGGGGACAGGGGAGGCCAAGGAATCTTTGGCAAGCATGGAGGTTACTAACTGAGCAGGACAGCAGTGAGGATTAAAAAAGCTAAAAATACCAACAGCACAAGGAAATCAGAAAGTTGCAAAAGTCAGAAACCTGATGTAGAATTAAGGCTGTCAGACGACTTCTACTGCCTAGCTTTATAACACTGTCACAACTGCAGAAACAGGAAAGAAAGAAGTCAAGCAAACTGTACCAATACATAAGAAACCGGGTCAGTGAATGATCTGAGAAGGCATGCCCAGAACCCTTGTGTCAGAGAAGATGGACAGCAACAGTGTTTCCCAGGAACCAAATAGGTCTGAAATATCACCTGCAGCAAAAAAAAGCGTAGTTTCCAAACTGGGGCACACATTCCAAAGCCAGAAACCATCCCAGTAGACTGGGGCTCACTGGGCTCTCAGGGAAGAGAAGGGGAGAATCTACCCAAGCTAAGAAGAACCTGAGGAACCTTCCCTCCTGGCACACCTCCAGCAAAGGCTGCCAAGATGCTTTGGCAATGGATCAGTTTAGAGGGACTCAGCTGGACTTGGCCTGGCCTGCAAAGACCAGAGAAAGGAGGCCAGAGCCATTCTGAGAGGTGCTGGAATTTGTCATGGGGCTTAGCTGCAGCTGTGTGCTGAAAGGGGACATTGCTGCGGGGCAGAAAGAGAGGAGCTCAGTGCTGCAGACACAGTGAGTATGGGCAAGAGTCTGCACACAGGATGGGAATCCTCCTGATAGCACTTCTGAGTGATTAGAAGGAAGGATAAAGTTGGTTTGTGAGAAGGGGAAAATATTTGCTAAACCCTCTTAACTGTTCATTTAAGGAGAGCAGGTAGAGAAATACCACGGTAACTATAGCCTGGAGTGTGGCCAAAATGGAGTAACCAGTGGTACCCTTGCCCAGCTTTGAAGGGGAAAAGGTGCAGCTTATTGACCTGAAAGTACAAGGAAGTAGAAGGAGAGCTAGTAAAAGAAAGCTGAGGAGGATCCAAGATGCACCTTGAGATCTGGGGTATCTTGGCAGTGAATGCTGCTGTGCATCAGGGGTGGTGCCTGCATAAGCAGGTTGCTTGGGAGCAGAAGTGCAGGTTTGAAGCTAATGCCGTGATGATCCTCACTTGCTGCAGGCTGGCTCCGTGACAGAGCCTCTGAAGTGCACACGAGCTCATCTCCTGTCAGAGAACACCACTCAGGCAGCACCACTTGCGTGGGGAGCTGTTTGGGCCAGAGAGAAGCTGACTAAATGTTACATGAAGGAAACTCCCCCAGGCTGCAGGCAGTGTAGATTTGGAGGCCAATAATTGTTGCAGTCCTCTGTTGAGCCAAAATTCTCGCTAACACCAACAGAGCCAGAACATATGGTGACTGTGCAGTTGTGAGTTATGGGCAGCAAACAGAGAGAGTGTGAGTGCTGGGTCAGACGTCTTTTTAGTGACTCAAGTTAATGAAAAAAAATGTGAAGCTCTGCCTCTGGTAAGGGATCAAGGATAGTTCCTCTGAGTCCTGAAGTCACTTGTTCTACTTCATAATGAAGACTCAAGGCTCATCTTTAGAGGCAATGACCCATTAAACTGCCCCGCACTGTCTGGGGAGAAGGCATTGTACAGACCACTGAAGACCTAAAGGTGCCTTCAGCAGTAACTTGGATGTCATCCACAGGCCTGGTAATGGGAGGCAGCACTGCATGCCTCAGGACAAAGTAGAACATGCTGAGAGAAATAACATGGCTGCAGGTGCAGCCACTGTCATGAGAGAGTAACACCTTGGATATTGCAGTCTGCTTTGCATACTTAGTTTTAAGAAGAGTTGGCAAGTGGCAGTGGAAGCAAAGAGCAGGGGTGAAGGGCAGGAGACAGCATTTCTACTGCGTCAGTAAGCAGCACTTGAAAGTGCCGGCTTCTGGCTGACACTGAGTGATCTTGGAAGCAGTCACTGCAAAATAGGTCCCTCTCAGCCTGTCTGCTCTGCCGAGATGGCTTGGGGCACACTCAGAGACTGCTGGTAAGAAAGGCTGCATTTACAATTAGCCTGGGATCAGATCAAGGCTACCACTGAACTTGAGCTTCCTGAAATGAGAGTTGCTCTGAAAAGGGGCTCCTTCTCATGGACACACAACCTGGCAAGAGGGAGTTTTCTCTAGCAAAAAGAAAAATATGGCTGTGCACAGGACTGGGCAATTTCCCAGGCAGTCACAGATGTGCAGAGTTTTGTGGGGCTCTGAATTTACTACGAAGACCTTATTTGTGGGTTTGCCAATATTGCAGACTAACTATATAAACTGGGTAAGAAAGCACCAACTGCAGTGGCATGAGAGATTTAACCACTGCAGAGTAAAGGTTTCCTTTTTCTTGGCAGATCCAATTTGAAAACCCCATAGGGGGTTTGTAGCCCCTCTGGGCCCAGATGAAGGTCCCTGCAGATGGGAGGCTGCTCTGAAGCAAAAGTACATAGGTCATGTCAATGTGAAGATTCAGTATTTAATTTATAAAGTTAAAGATCTAATATCAACAATGGTCTAAGCAATCCAGAGCCTTAATAAAGAGGAGTTCAGAGGGGCAGGTTGCCCACAAGTGAGAGAAGTAGTGGAATATATAGTCACATCCACTCCTTGGAATAAGAAAAGTGCTACAGACAACTTGTCCAACTGCCTGCTGGAAGACAGTTTCAAATATTTCTTTGAGTCAGATTGCTCAAGAGAGGCACTCTAGAACTCCCTCCACTTCCATAACATGGTTCAAAGTTTTCCAGTGCGGGTCCCGAAAACTACTTCAGGATCAGATATGCCGGGGAAATGTAGGTACTTCTCAAAGGCTCTGCTTTGTATGTAACACGTTGAGGAACTAGAAAATCTATTGTCAAGTGCTGTCATCCCTGAGTACAGGAGAACTGTCATTGTCTCATTAAAGAGAAAAGTGTGTCAAAGGCGGGAAAACTTATACAGAAATTATTCTGGTACAAGCTGATGATCCTAAATACCTCACAGCTCAGTCCTGAGTTTTAAATGAATTTTGAAAACTGCCAGATATTTGGAGAATGCAAAAAATCTTAGACAAACTATTGGAGGATTTGTGATCAGTAAAACACCAGTAAAAGGCATAAGAAATTGGGCAAGAAATGAACTCTGCAATAATTAGGCTGTTGGGATGGAATAGATATACAGAGTAAGGAAGAAGCTGGCTAACAATTTATTAGAGAAGGGATGCAGAAAGGGAACCCAAGACTTTCTTTCAGTCTCCTGAACTCCTCCTGCAAACAGGAACATCCCCAATGAGGAAGACAGTCTGTTACATGTTGTACAGGGCATGTATTATACAGCTGGGGACTGTAGGTCACGTCATCAGCTGGAAGAGAGCAGCACAGCTTCATTTACTTTCCTGGAACAGCACCCACTCCCCACAGCTGCAGATTCAGTTCCTCTGCCCTTCTGCTCCACTAAACAAGTAGTTTTTCCCAGGAACTTGGTTTTCTGGGTGTTGCTTTTTGCTGTGGGCATTGGGAGAAGAGGATGTCCTCCAAGAAATAGTTGGAAATAGTTGGAACGATAACTCCTTACACAGCCACCCTTTGCCAACTTCTCCTGCACCGGAGGTCAACCCAGCATGTTTGGTTAGGGTAGTTCTCTCACACACTGCTGCGAACAGGAATCTGCCTTCCTGACTCCTGCCAGCTCTGCAGTGTGTGTAAGACCTTAATATCAATCTCGGGAAGAAGAAAATTTTGTTTGCTTTTCCAGAGAGTGAAAAAAAGCTGACATGGATCCTCAAAAGTTACCTTGTTTTAATCAAAGTCCCTGTCTAAACCTCCAGACCCATAGCCAAAACACACTTAGGAATAGAGTGAATAAAATGTAACTCCACCTGCTGCAGTGGGAATGGATGAGAGGGAAGACTGGGAGCGGCCAGGAAAAACTGAGGACATAACTTAGCAGACGACAAAAGGCAGAGAGCAGTTTGTCCCCTGCATCCTGTACAGCACCTCGCCCAATAACTCTGACTGCTGAGAGACTGTGGGGTTTTTCTGTGGCATCCAAAACTAGGGAGGGGGTTTTTGACAGGCCCAAAGATATAGAACAGTGTCCCTTGAGCTGGGGGGATTTGGGAGGGGCAGAGGCACCCACAGGGGAGGGAACAGAAATTGGCAGGTACAGATTGAGGCAGGGTGGGAGGTAGGAAGGCAGTGAGGTTATGTCACATTTGCAGAAGTAAGATACAGTTCTGGCAATGGGAGGCACCCAGCAGGTGTGGAAATGAGAAATCTCTACTTGGAAGGAACATCTGCAGGTCAATGTCTCTCCACTCTGAGCCTGTTCAACAATGTCTTCTGGTACATCAGGATGAGCAAAGTAGTGCCATTGGGAAACCTTCTCCATACCTAGCCCTGCAAGAGTTACTGCCTCAGCTCTTAGTCCTTGATCTGGAGTTCCTGGAGGTCGTAGGGGAGTTGGGAACTCTGTGCTTAGCACACTCAAATGTATCAGAGAGAGGGGAGAGTGTTGCATACCTGGGAGTGCTGTCCTGCTCCATGGAGACTCAAAAGAGATAGAGGCTTGCACTGAGAACATGCTGCTTCTTAACAGAACTTCCTTTAATAGCCCATGGAAAAAATACCACTTCCTACCATGCCATATTGCTTACAATATTGCCACATAGGAGATAAGCTGAAATTCTAAACTTCCCAGGTCATGAACTCTAGGCTGTCTCAGGCTGTGCCAGGGCACGCCAGAGCTCAGAGCACAGCAAACCTCCCAGAAGCAGCGATCACACCCACAGCCTGTGAAGGTGGCTGACTGCTCCCTCCGCCGGGGCTGTTATCCAGGCAAGCTGAGGAGGATGTGTTCTTTAACTCCGGTGGGCTTGGGATCAGGTTTATATTCCTTTTGAAATCCTTGCCGCATGTGCAAACAAGTTGCACTGGGTGGTGTAATTTGAGAACGAAATTAAATGAAGAGGTGACGCGCCAACAGCGTACACAAAACAAGGGAAGCGTTTCCAAATCACAAGCTGCCATGGAGCAACGAGTTTTTACATAATAGCAAAATTAGGGTTTGGATGACTGGTATTCTTCAACAAACTTTTCAGAAATATTTCCTGGAGCAAACCCAAAGAGCGAATCCTCATTTACCCTATTCCTTTCATAAGTAATTGAATTCACTTGTTTAGGGTTTCTGCCTCCTCCACCTTTCATTCAGCGGCAATGTGAATTCTGCTAATCTCTCTACAAAACAGTCAATCTCCTCTAGTCTCACTAACCATCATTCAGCCACCCAGTAATGAAAAATTGCTTTGATCCTCTCTGTTTGCTTCATCTCCAAAAAAAATCTCAATTTAAAAAAATAAAAAATCTTTAATAAACTATTCCACCCAAAGGTATGTGTATGATTAGTTCAGTGGATTTTTTTCCCCCCTTCAGTGGGTTGTTTGAGAAACCCTGAGAGCTAAGAAGGTTGCAAAAGTGGCTCATAGCTTCGGGGATGGGTATACAGCATTAACATGAGTGTCCAAATGGTTATGCAAGCCATGGAAAATTGCATGGAGGAGAAGAGGGAAAATGCAGGGAGCGGATTAGTAGGCACTTTTTCTGGATACCACATTTATGAGTAAACGTGGGTTACAGATTTTTCAGACTGCTGCCGTCCTGCTGCATGCAGCTACCCGGTGCTGTATTCACGTATTAACTTGGATAAGCAGGACGATGCTTTCGACATCAATTCGGGGAGGAGATCTGAAAACCATCTCCCCGGGAGATTACATTACTTGTCAATCATCTCTCTACAAGACAGAAAACTTTCCCCCCATTTTGGAGGCGGGGGGTGGGGGGTGCACCTTACTGCAGCCCATCCACCTTCATTGAATGTATATTTTTCTGCTGGCTCATTTTCAAATATGAATTTTCACAGCAACCAGAAAAAATTAAAGCCTGTTCGGAAAAAACGCACCCACACTCCTTCTTCTTTGTTCTCCTTGGGAAAAGTACAGAACTGCAAAAAGAGTGAAAAATATTGTACTTCTGTCTGAGAGGAGATAAATAAAAATTAATCCCTCCCAGTCCTCATTTTCTCTGATTCTGTGGAAGCCACAAACACAGTCATTTCTTCACTGGTGAAAGTAGGTGCTTTTTCTCATTCATCTTCATCCCTTGGAAAAGAGTATAGCCAGCCTCACACAGCACAAATCTCCGTTAATTTCCATGATGAATTTACAGGCTGATTTCCTCCTGCCTACTATTCTGAGCCATCAGGTCATGAGATCTGCTGCTGTAAAGTACTCTGTAACACCTGGAAAAAAGTTACCGTGCTTTGAAGTCGTGTAGCACTCTTCAGGAGAGAATCGGAGGCACACCGCAAACACTTGGAGCCAGATCAAGGGAACGCTGCTAGTGAGTCATTTTACTTGAATGAAACACACTTCCATTCCCCACACAAATATGTGTCTATATGTGTGCTTTTATTTTCCTAGACACATTAGTTTTAGTTATTTACCCATTTGTGCTCCAGATAATTACATGCTGCGGATTCAATTGGATGCAGATTTATTCTTCACTTCCTGTCCTAAATTCTCTGCAATTAAACAGCTGCTGTGTGCTTGGTGTAATAAATTTACACAAAATCTGGGATGGTTTGGCATAGCAGAAAGGTTGTTTGGCACGGGCTTAAGATGGTTACATTACGTACGACTGGCAACTCCTGTGCAGGTTATGCTTTCTCTCCCAAATTGGAGATGCCCTACTGCAACCAGAACGGGCCATTTGCATGACAGAAATGTTTACAAATTTCTAACTTGTTTTGCTTGGCTACATAGAATATTCTCTCCCAACCTGAAAAAGAAAATTTCCTTAGCTTTCCTGAGCTAAGTCTTTTGAAAGACCTGGTTGGAAAGGAACAAGAAGAATAAATTCTCCAGGAAGCCTCTGTCTGCAGAAATACCTCCACTTAATTTTTTCAGGTGGGCTTTCTCCTGCCACTGCTGAGAAGGGTGGGAAATAGAGGAGGGGCCTTTTTTGCATACTTCTGCATATGCCATAGTATTTTGCAGCATTTTGCACTGTCACTAATCAAACACACAGATCAGATGGTGATCTCATCCTTTGCCAAGGCACTCGCTGACCTCCATCCTGTTCTGATCCACCTCCCTCGGGAGCAGATCTCACACCTCCAAGTCTGGCATCTCCCCTGTGATATGTGCCCATCATCCACACAGCGTTGCCATCTCCTATGGCATTTGTGGCCTCAGATGACTGTGGTCTGTGTGCCAGCATGAGCAGCACACTGTTCTTTTGGGGGAGCAGATGTAAAGTCTGCTCTAGTGGGGCCTGCAGACTGGAATTAGAGATGTACTTCTGTTTATGAGTTAGCACACGTGTCTTTTTGTTTCCTGGTACCTTCTGCATAATGAAGTCAATGAGAGTTAAACCCCTCAGCTGTGATTCACATATTCATTAATCTCCTGCAGTAACAAGTACAAATTTTACAGCGCATACAGTGAGCTTATTACCAGTGTAAACAACTTGCTGCATCCAAAAAAAGTGTTGCAGGAATTAGGTCCCATTGTATTGAGCTGAAGGAAGGAAGGGTTAGAAAAAAATGCTATGCACTGCTACCTAGGCTCAGTTGGCTCCGATCTGGTTATTGCATGGCAATAATTCTGGATCTCAGAGTGAGAGCTGCCCACATCATTTCCACAAGTGTCATGGGGGTTTGCTGGAGCCCCACAGGAATTAACAGGGATTCAGCAAAACACGGGAGTCGCTAAAAAATGCTTAGAGAAACAACACATCTGAATGCAAGAAGGATTATTTATTTAATTTATCAGTTCAGGGGTGAAATGATGCCCAGGCAAAAGTGGAGAGCAGATCATATTGTGTTCCTTCAGCAGGAATTCCCAAGGTAGGCTGCTTTTCAGGGATGGCCCCACAGGCTGACTTTTGGAGTCACATGCAGAGGCATATCCCTCTCTCACAGGGCTCTGAAGGCATTTCTGTGCTGTATCTGTTCCCAACCCATTCCCACAGAGTTGAACTATTGTGGTTCCCTTCACAAACCCACACGTGGTACCCGTGCAGCTGCAAGACTGCAGATGCCTCTGGGATTAAAGGGAATGTGACATGGCCAGGATAATCTTTCGTAGGAAAGGCTGAAGAAATTCACTTCTTCTCAAGAAGCATCCACCTCTTTATTCCCACTCTTTCCACAGCCTGTGGCTGTGTCTACCCCTTCCCTGAGAATATCCAAGTTGCTCTGACTTAAATAAACGAATCAAGCACCCCCTTGGCCCTTCACCATTTGAGAAAGGTCATTTTCCATTTTCCAAACCACTTTGACTCAGGTCCTGTTCAGGTTATGGACAATTTTCTCTTTTCTCCCACCCCTCCATCCACTGAGTTGAAGAGGAACAGGATCAGGCCCATGATATGATACAATTTTTCTCGGGTTTTATATTTCTCAAAGGTTCAACTCTAATCCACATTTTCTTCCTCCTGTGAAATGAAGTCGGAATTATCCAGGCTTCTGATTCAGCTGTGAGGGAGCTCTGAACCAGATAAAAATACTGAGTGGATGGGAGCAGGTAGCAGGTTATTAGCTGGAGGCTGCCTATAAAGATGTATGGAGAGGAGCATCTCTGCAAAGGAGGCTGACATGTTTAGTGACATAAAGTGGCTTGACTGTTAGCTTCTTTTTTTTTTCTTGCTAAATGACAAGACAAAGCCACCTCTGCTCTCCTCCAACTCCCCTCACCCTCCCAAGCCATCCCCTTCCCCCTAGATGCTTGGTGTTTCTTCTTTTAGAGGGGAAAAGAAAAAAAAAAAAAGAAAAGAAAGGGAGAGAGACATTTTCTTTCACACAAGCCCTCAGAATTACAGTTCATGAACTATTCAGTAAACTGACCGGCATGAACCTCCCTTCAACGGCCTAATCTAAGGGGTGGATCTATGTGTTTTGTTGCTTGTCAAAAACAATCACTGCTCGGCCCATTACATTTACAGCACGTCGTCCTTTAATTGGTGTAACACACTGAGGGCTGAAAGGAAGAAAGTCCTACAAAAGCCCCCGAGTGAATGAACCCTGACTCACACAAAAATACTCTTCAGAAGTTCAGAGCTGGGCACTAACAAGGGAGGTAGAGAGTTAGTTTGAAAAGGGGTTAAGTTCAGAAATGTGCCACCTTGAAGACCCTCCCATCAAAGCCATGATAGCATTGACAAGATGTAGGGGGAAAAAAGTTAATATTCCTGCCTTTCGGGTTTGAAGGGAATGCGGGAAAGGACTGGAGATTCCTCCCGGCTCCCCTTCCCGGCCTTACCCTTTTCACTTCGGGGCCGTTCTCATTGTGTCCTTCGACTTCTTAAGAAAAATACGACAGAAAAAAGCAAAAAGCCCCACGAAAAGCGAAATGCAGCCCGGGCCGGGCCGGCCGAGCGCTGACCCGGCCCGGGACAAAGCCCGCACCCCCCGCAGATGCCGCCTCCCTCCCGCTCCCCTCGCCGGGCACTGTCCCCGGCCCCTACTGATTAGACTAATTAACAAAATCGATGTTTAAACGCCCGAAGCCACACTTCAGGGGGAGGGGCGCCGAGGGTGCCGGGCCCCGGGGCCCCTCCGCTGCTGCCCAAAGCCCCGCGGCGGGACTGGCCCCGTCCGCTCCGCGCCCACCGCCCCGGGGAGACCGGCGGCAGCGGGGGCGAAGGGCTCGGCGGGGCCGCGACGGGGCCGGGCCCGGGCTGTCGCACCCTTGCACCTTCTCGCCGGCTCTGTGTCTCCGCTGACACCACCTCCTTCTCCTCCTCCTTCTTCTTCTTCTTCTCTCAATTTCCTTTCCTTTTTCCTTTTTTCCTGTCCTCCACCTTTTAGACGGACTGTTGCTGCTGAGGGATTTTTTTTATCTCTCTAAAGATACAATAACTATTTTGATGTAAATAGCGAGGCTTGGGTGGGTCCCTGGGGTAGAGAGTTAATGATTCTTCTTACACCGGGCTGTTCTTTCACTTTTCCTGTGCGCACCATGTTAATAAATTAATGCACCTTTCATTACTCCTACACGCATCAAACCTCAGCTTTGTATTTCGCGGCCTGACCCTCGTTCCTACACTTTTGTGAGCAAGTTGCCCTCATGCTAAGGCTAGGGCACTTTTAAATGCAGCCCCATAGTCCTACCCAGGTTTGTAATCCGTCAAAAAGCCGTTGATTGCTGCAAGCGTTACTTTTCATTAAGAAAACTTAGAAGCAATTTGGAAGAACCCTTCTCAATGAATACATTTACCCCCAAATGCTTTTTATTCTTCGCCTATACTTGATGAGTTTCTCTGGCACAAATCAGTTCTTACAGGCACAGAATGGGCAATCCCCTGATCCCCATCAATTGTCATCCAGAGTTTGGGCCACTTTGACCGCCAATAGTGGGGAAGTCAGAGCTAATCCTCAGAAGGAATCACGGGAAAAGAAAAGCAACAATAACCAAGTCAAGCGTAAAAAATGAAAGAGAAATCTCTATTATCACTCACTACATTTCCCAGCGATGTACTGAAAAAATCAGCTCGTTTGTCATTCGAGTCAGACACCCAGAGAAGAATATGGGGTCGTGGTGGGTTGGTAGACTCACACGACGTAAGGAACAATATTTTAGAGCAAAAGGCCTCTTCATTTGCCAAATCCTCCTCACATCCGCCATAACCATTAAATACAGACTGACTTTATTCTCTATGGGAAGAACAAGGGGAAAGGAGCCTTCAACCACATAGCCAGACAAAAGTCCAAAGAGCCGGGGACCGGGGAGGCGAGGCGGGAGGAGCGAGGCCACCCTCCTCCGCACCGGCCCCGGGCCCCGGCTCAGGGGGTGTGCGAGGGGACGGGNGGGGAGGTTTGTGAAGCGGGGTGTCTGTCTGTCTGTCTGTCTGTCTGAGGGCGTGTGAGCAGGTGAGCTTGCAGGGAAGGTGGGGGGTATGTGCATATGAGTGTGCTAGGGTGCCAAGGGGTGCACGTGTGCGAGAAGGGATTTTGGGAATGCGAGGAATCCGTGCACTCGAGACGGCGAAGCGCGGGTGTGAGCGCTGGCTCTCAAGTGTGCACGGAATGGAGCGGGAGAGGGGTGTCCGCCCGTGGATGCGAGGTCATGGATCGTGGGCGTGCGCGGGAGGTGTGTGCGCCGCGGGGGCGGGTGAGGAGGGACACGTGTGGAGGCAGAAAGGTGTGAACACGGGAGGGAGCGGGAGCTGGCTGTGAGGGGTGTGTGTAAGCCGGGACACTTGGTCCTGCGTGCAGGGCGGTGAGCGGCGGGGCCGGCCGGGAGCTGCTGGGGGGCGAGAGACACAGTGAGACTTTTGAGAGGCGGCAAACATTGCCGCTTTCCACGCTGACACCTACAATTAGCCCAAAGAAGGCCGTGAATCCTTTACTCCCCGGCCAAGCGAGGGGCAAAGTTAGCGCTGACAGCCAGCTGCCAAGCCTCCCGCGGCTGATACCTTTCGGGCAAGTAAACAACTCCATAGTCACCAGCCTGCTGCTGGCCCCCAGGCTTTTGGGGGGAGATTCCCCAAAGCCCCACGGCTGTGGTGTCCTTCCTACCCGGAGGGCTGCCCGAAGCTGAGGGGCTTTGCTCGGGTTTGGGTCTGTCTGTGAGATCAGAGAGGGCGCGAGACAAGAGGGGGGACAAGGAGGAAGAGAGTAGCTCTGGTGAAAGGAGGGGGCGACGGTCCCTCTCGTGCTCCGTGGGGAAGGAGGTGTTCGGGAGTCCGCGGGCAGCGGGAGGGAGTGGCTGATCCCAAGCTTGTCTCTCGGAAGGTGGGGGGCGGCGGGCGCTCCCCATTCCCCGCAGAGATATGGACTCTGCTCGCAGGTTGCCGCGGAGCTCTCCTTCTAGTTTTTAGCAACCCGCAGGCTCACGGGTACCTTAGTGCAGACTTTTCATTTTTCATTGGTGTGAGGCTGATTTTTTTTCACTCCATTTTTTTTTTCACTCGACTAATAAACCTTTCAGCAAAGGGTTTGTTTTTGTTTTAATTTTTTCCCTCTTTTTTTTACCCCTTCTTGTCCTGTTCCCCCACCCCGCAGATTTCAGTGCAAACCCGCCGCTCGCTGCGGCCGTGTTTCGTCCGAGTTGCCCGGGCTGCTCCGGGCTGCCGGCGTCCCGCAGGCTCGGTGCCGCGGCGGCCGCGCACACCGGAGCCCGGAGCGGCCCTGGGGACCCGACCCGTCCCCGCTCGGCAATCCCTGCCGGGGAGCAGCACCCCGGTCGCGGTGTCCTAGCCCGAATTTACATAAAAGCGCGGTCGCTTTGCATCATCCCTCATCTCGAAAGGGTGCTTGAAGAACTCGAGACACTCTGCAGTCCTAATTAGTGATTTTTGTCCTCTTGTTACGGGGCTCAGCATCTCATGCAAATGAACTCTTCATCGCCGGCACCATTACCCCTGCGCCAGAATTAACTGACTCTTATCTTTAATGATATGCCGCTGAACTTCTCGGAGCCCGGCTAGCTTTTTATCTTGATTACTCTAATCAATAAGAAATGATAGAGTAAAATTATAAACTCTATTGGCTTTTGAATGTTGCCGACAAGCCCTCTAGATGCGCTCCTCTTTCATTGTTATTTATTAAAATGATCTTCAGCTAACTGCGGATGCAAATAGGGAAATGAACCGGCGAGGGGGCCCTGCACGGAGGAATCCCCCCCGCTCCTTGATGGAGCCCCGCCGGGTGGGCTCAGATGGGGGCAGTGGGGCTTTGTAAACAAATGGCTCTTTTTTTTACCAGAAGCGCGAGTAAAAAAAAAAAAATAAAAAATAAACCCAAACCAAAACAACAACAAACCAAACCACAACCCCCCAAGCGCTCCCCTTCACAACAAACTAGGACATAAACTTCCCCCTCCTCCCCGAAGCCCGACGCCCTCGAGAGCTGCCTCGGGGCGGGGGCGGGGAGAGGGCAGGCACGGGTGGGAAACGGGAAGGTGTCCCTGACCTGCGGCTTCCCGTGGAGGGAGCACACGAAGGGTCCCATCCTGGCCTGCCTCCCCCAACGCCAAAGGAACCAGAAACAGTGTGCAGGACGCGGCCCTAACCCCCTCCTCCCCGCAAGGTCAGCGAACACCCGCTCCTCGCCCGCGGTAATAGGAGATCAATATTAAACCGGCGGCAGCCCAAGTCGCCGTGGCGGAGACTTTTCCGCAGCCTGATCTGTGCAGGGCTGGCCGGGAATGCGCCCCGCACTCCGCCGCCCCCCTCGCCAGCCCCCTTGGTCGGCCCGAAAACGTCTTTTCTTATCTGTCAGCAATAATTAGATATCCTTGCAGTGACAGAGGGATGCACGGCACCAGCACTTTGTCTCAGGGGGAAGGAATACGTGGGTATGCGCGCACACACACAGAGGCACAAACAGAGAGCGCCAATTTTGCTGCTGCCTTTTCTTCCCCCTCTTTTCTTTCCCCCCTCTTTCTTCCCCCTCCCCTTTTTGAACCTCAAGGAGTGGCACTGAACGGGACCGGCGACTGCCCGTGGGTCCCCAGGGCTCCCACAGTCCGCTCCCCGGTGGCCCGGGCGGCTCCTCGCCGCGGCGGGTACAGCCCCTGCGAAGGAATTCGGGCACATCCCGGGCTGGCAGCACGGATCGCTGCTCCGCAGCCGCTCCTCTGTTCCGCCCCGCTCCCTTCCTTCCTTCCTTCTTTCCTTCCAGCGAGGAGTCAGTTTGCTGTCAGTGCTCGAGATTTCAGCTAAATTGTTAGGGGGGTGCGAGGAGAGGTTTTTAGGAGGAAATTTTCAGGGCTGTCGAACAGAAAATGATACATTTAGTTTTCTGTATAAAAATGAAACCTTTCTTAAACCAATTTCTAGGGCAGAAAGACGTTGGCTCTAATGAGTGGTCTGGGGGCCGTCATTTCGTCCCTCTCTGAGAGGCGGATTTCACGGCGTTTCCGGACCCCGGGGCTGAAGTTTACAAATCCCCGGCTCTTTGCGATCACCCATGGGAGAAACTCTCCATATTTATTTCCCCCCGTAGTCATTAAGCCTGTAGAATAGCAACGCCTGCAGAAAATACTTTCCCCCCTGAAGAGTTTAATTACTTTTAATATTTTCAGTATAAACCTGTTCTTATCTCTTAGGGAGATAATTAATTAGAGCAAAGGAAGAGTCACAAAATCCAAGATGTGTTGGACGGATAAAATGAAATTAGAAATCCATGAAGGACAAAATTGTTTTTCTTTTCTTACGTCGGACACATGGTGATTTTTTTCTAAATATTCAGACTACACACAGACACATAAAATATGTAATTGGCGTATAATGGAGCAGTACACAGGGGAAGACTAACAAAGTAGTCGTAGGCATGAAAATTGAAGTTGTGTGCCACAAAGGCAGACCCTTCCATGGGGGAAGGGCTGAATGTGGCAAAATCATGTAAAATCTCCGTTCTCAGTAACATCTCGTTATTAGGAATGATGACTAAACCTCCAGGATTATTCTGGACTGTAAGTTATCAAGAGCCCACTAATTTCACATTAAAACCCATTGACTGCAACAGCGTGATTGAAGGGTTTTTAACAATTAACATAATCAGAAAATGAGCGGAGATAATTTTTATTCAACTCATTACTTTTTAATCATGTATTTCTTTTAATTAATATCTTCTCCGTGAAAATAACAAAAAGCCGAGTCCCAGAGCGGCCCCGG
>VZTI01003812.1:173324-196910 GCA_013397865.1 Struthidea cinerea
TACCGCCGCCTGCTCGCACAGTACGGCAGCATCGCCCGCGCCGTCGGGGTGCGTCCGTCGGGGCGAGGGGGGGTGCGTGGCTGCCGGGGCGGGCTGGGGGCCTGGCCCCTTTCCCTTAGGCTTCCAGGCCTGTGAGTTCGGTGCCGGAGCACGTCAGGTGGCGAAGGCATCCTCGGGAAGGCAGGCTGAAAGCCTCGCCGGGGTGCGCAGGGCAGTTTGGCGGAGGCTGGGAGTGTTTGGGAAGCGCTGATGCCAGAGACGGCCGCCTCCTTCTGCTCTGTTGTAGCAGGGGCCGTGCAGCCAGCTCCTGGCATGGCTGGGGGCAAGTAGCTCCACCTGCAGAGAAAGCTGTGCGAGTGGAAAAACTTGAGTTGTTCTTGCTGATGTAGCAATGGCTGAAGCAGTTCTCTGGCTCACAGGTTGTATAGCGCTAATGGGGAACGCTGCTAGAGCTTAGCTGCCTGGCACTTCCCGGAAAACTGATGCTCTGTGAAGCTGTGGTGAGTGATGCACATCATCTTGTGAGGAGCCGTGTCACAGTGTTCTTGGCTCCAAAGCTAATGGGAGTGTGTGTAGAAAGCCTGAGTACTGGCTGGAGTCAGTGCACCCTACTGGTGGGAGAGCTTTGACTGAAGCTGGGTCTTCTGTTTACATCCTCCAGACTTTGATCGTGCTTTGTTTTGGTTTTTTTCCCCCTCCTTTTATTAGTGTTGCACATGGTTCATGGCTTGTTCTGTGTGTTCTCATCGAGTTGATCCATTTGTAAAAGTTAGTTTCTGGGATGATGTGAGGATGGCATTAATGAATCAGACCAAAGGACCTTTGTTCTGTGATGATGGCTGAAATTGGGTGCCCTGGTAAGAGAACAGGCAGAGAGCAAGTTTATAGCATGTGTACCCTTGATTGTGCTTTCAGTCCTCGGATTTCTGAATTCCAGGATTTAGAATTGCCATTGACAAGAAAAATCTGTTGCTCTTTAAGCCCAGGCAATAAACAGGGGCCACAGTGGCCTGTGGACCATTTCACTGCAGTTTCCTGTCATTAGAGAAGTATCAGTATCGCTTTTGGGTAGTGTTTTGGGTTGTTTTCCTACTTCCCCTCACCACCCCAGTGCTTGTATTGGAAGAGTGCATGCGTGTTCCCTTGGTAATTGTCCTCTCCAGAGCAAATATGTAGCCAGTGGTCTCATGTTTTAGCCGGCAAACTTGTAGTCTGTTCTCTTTGTTTATTTTATGGAAGCTGTTTCACACCAGTGACTAGGTAGTGTGAAAGCGAGAAACTGAGTGTGTAATTCTCTTGGGTACTTTTGCTGTGATATTTTGGCTAGGAGTAGGTTGCCAAACATATTCCAGTACTTAGAATATTTATGAACTCATTGCAGCTGCTGTGCTTGAGTACTAGCAGCCTGGGAGGACTTGTCCACTATGTGGTCTGGAAGACACATCTGTCGGCTTTCCTTCTGTGTGTGGATTAACTAGCTAGGTAAATAAAGGAGGTGGCCTCTTGCAACCTCAGTCCATGATTACAATTAATCAGGTATCTAATGTTTCTATCTTAACAGGAGTTAGAGTGCAATGTGACGGGAGCAGCCAGTTTAAGTTTTGGACATCTCTGAAATACAAAATCCTCCTCACCAGGCTAATTAAAGAATCAATTAGGCAAACTTTATTTAAGGAATGATTTAGGTCTATGTGATTCAGTTTTGGTAAAGTGTTCCTAGTGATGAGCCCAGGTGGTGAGGAAGTTTCACAGCCTTTGTGAAGCAACTAGAGTTTCCTGCATAAACAACATTCTTGCATATCTGTAATTTAGTAGAAATGAAAGCGGGTGAACGTGGGAGTTACCAGATGTGGCAATATTTGACTTCTGCAGTTGAGCCTCCAAGGGAAAGTTCTTATTTAAACCCCACCCCCGCCCCGTTTTAACAAAGAGAGGCAGAAACTGGATCTCTTGTAAAGCACTGTAAGGAACAAGTTTCTCATTAAAGAGATTATTTTTTTTCTATGTCCCACGTTACTTATCAAAGAGGCTTTTGGCAGCTTTGGCAATTTTGAGAAGTGCTTGAGTCAATTTAGCAGCAAGACACCAGGAGCTAGAGCACAGGAGTCAGCTGACTGGAGGTCATGGTTCCATATCTGAATTCTGATCGGAATACTTCCTGTTTATTCTGCAACTGCTTTTACAGGCACTGTGCATTTTTTATGAGCTTGCTCCAGAGAATAAATTGCTCTAAGAGTTGTGGCAGAGCCTGCTTTGAGGACGGGGTACATTGAATGGCTCATTAAGACAGATGAGCTTGGTACCTGTGTCTGGGGAGGGCGAGAGCCCGGCCTGGTCAAATGCTTGGGGGAGTGAGCATGGGTACTGCTCTGCAGAGCACTCACTTCCGGTGTTGCTGCGTGGGGGGAAGTTTGCTGCTGATAGACTACGTTGGTGCAGCAGTTTTGGAGGTTTTGGGGGCTGTTTCTGCTTGGGTTTGGTTTGTTTGAGGCCAGTCTGCTGGTTCAGTTCCTTCAACTGTTCCTTCTGTCTAATGAGAACAGCCCTGTCCTCTCCTCTGACTGCACATGCCTTGAGCTGGCTCCCAGGGCCATGGCCCAGGACTGGATGAATGTGAGCCACCTGGCAGAGAAGGTCCTGTCTGTGTGCTTGGTGGGTTTTTTTTATTTGCCATGTATTTTTGACTGAGTTGCATGCAGCCCTGGTACATCTGCAGAGATTATGTACAGTAAGCTGTGTTGCTCACAGTATGAATTGGAGGATCAAAAGATTTTTGTTCCATCACTTCTGCTCTGCCTTTTCTAGAAATATCCATGTGATGTGTTGTGATTGTTTTAGATGCGCTTGTGTAAAATACATTTCAGAAATTTCCCTTTGTATTTTTAACACTTGTTTGCTTCCTTTCTTGTTTCCTTTTATTTCTAGAATTCCTCTGAGAGCCACAATTGTGCCAAAAGCATCTTGACCTCAGACAGGCTGCAGATAGTTGTGACCCTTTCGGAGTTCTTCAATGAAACCTGGGAGGCAGCCAACTGCGCAAGTACGTGACTCATTCTGTAGCTCTCATGCTGCTGTGATGACGTAGCCCCTAAAATGTGCACAGATCAGAACTGTGTTTGTTTGAATGCAGCCAGTAGATGACACACAAATCCTGAACTATAGCCACTCTGAGAGTGTTTTCTTTTGTAAGGGCCAAAATCTGAGGGCAGTAGTCTGTTGGAAAACTATTGATGGTGCTTACTACTTTCAGGAGAATTTTCTAGGATGTTGGCTTGCTCTCACAGTGCTGTTGCTGAACTCCCTAAATTCCCCAAATACTGTTGTTTTTAAAGGTCTGTCTGATTAGAGCACCTGAAGTAGGCTAGGATGGATGGAAGCAGTAACATGGGGTTGAGCCCATGACTGGGAGGAAAGCCCCAGAGTTCCCTCAAAGCTGGTAAAAAGCTCAGCTCTTTTCTTAACGAATAATAATTACGTTGTGATTTCTGCTGTTGTGTTCATGGTCTAACTGTTTCCTGGGTGCTCTCCATTTCATCTCTGCTGCTGGTGCTTCTGCTTCTACAAAATGGCTGTTACTGTTGCTGGGCAAAGCCAGATTTGTGGGCTGGGAAATAAAAGTAATGTCTTGTTTTATCTCGAAGTCCAAAGATAATTCAGTCCCCCTCTTCAGAAAGCACTTGATGATAGTCTTCATCTTTCACTTAATCAAGGCCAATTAATTCTGAAATGTGTTCTCGATGAAGCATTAGGTCAGCAGGTCTGAGATATCGATGGCAGGCAGATAAGGAAACTGCAGTGTTGACTAGACCTGTCCTTTATAGTTGAGAGCTCTTTTAGCAGGAGTGGAGTGTCTGGGGCTTGCTGGCTGTGGAAATGTTAGAAATTAAAATATCCCGATGTTTTTCTTTCTTTTCAACAGATTGTTTAAAGAATAACAGTGAGGGATTATCAAATTCTACTGAAGAATTCCTGGATTTATTCAATAAATCTCTGACATGTTTTGAAAATAACCTCCAGGTATTTATGCTGTGTATTTAAGAGAAGGACTAAATCCTCTAACTGCTACCAAAATTTTATTTATGCTGAATAAACTGCAGATGCAGACTAGGCAAATAAACTGCTGCTGAGTTTGTGAATTGTAGGCAGATAAATCCATGATCGGTAAAATGCAGTTGTTTACAGACTGAGTGCCTAAAATTAATTCTAATTGATACTCACCTTGACTTCATTTTGTATGTAATTGCAATTCTACTTCACATCAAAATTTCTGAATTCACAATAGTTGATAATTACATAGTAAAAACCAGCATATCTGCGTGCTGTCTCTCTTGCTTTGTAGAATTGTCTTTTTTTACATAGAAATTCAATCTTTAAGTATCCTTTTGATAATATGGACTAGCTCAGAAGGACCAGCTACCTTAAATTCTTGTAACATTTCTTTTGACTGTTAAAATTACTTGTAGTTAAAGGTTGGCCATATTGCAAAGACAATATAACTTCCTTAGTGAAATAAATGTAGTCATTGTCCTCAGAGAAAATGCCCTATATAGCCTGAGAAACTGCATATTCCATTTCAGTCAAAAACTAGCCAGATTTCAGGATCATTCACCAGTAAATTGGGTTTACTTCAATGGGCATGGGACAATCTCTGAGGAAACTGTCTGCTTTATTAATGCTTCCTAGGAAATGTTCCTTTATAGGCCTTGGTCAGGAGCAGTGTGGACTGACCTATTGAAAACTTAAGAGTGATTAAACTAGAACTTAATCCAGTGGTCAGTGGGTAGCTGGTACAGCCATTACTGGGTTGAAATATCTTCAGAGATTGTAGTTTTGTTTTCAAGTGTCCTGTATTGCATTCATGGAGTACTGAAGGCCACACAGATAGAAAGGATTGCTTAGTATGGCACAGCCTGTCCCTGTGAGTGTAGCTCAGCAGTAGCAACCTAACAGATCAAACCAGTTTTTTTTTGTAATGCCTTAAACTGTCATTCATTCAGAGTTTTATAACCCTAGGGGCAAGCCATTGATCTGTCACCAAATAACTACACGGAAGTGTGTAAAAACTGCAACGCAACCTACACAAAATTGAATGATCTGTATAACCACCTGCAGAAGATGAACAGGCAGGGTGGTGAATCCACGCACTCCGCACATTTGTGTATCGACGTGGAAGATGCAGTAAGTGTTTGTTAATACACTTCATTAATCTGAGCCATTTGTGCTTATCTTACTAGGGATTGCCTTTTCCTTTGGGCAGGGGGCAGTAGGGGCAGCAGTGCCTTTGACAGGCTGGTGTCCCGTAGTGGGAGGTGCTTGCTGGGGCTGTCTTGCTAGGCCCTATCCTCAGGCAGTGCCCCAGGATCGTGACTGAAGCTCCTGATCTCCCGGGCGCATTCCAGTTTGAGTAGCTGCACTTTCATTTCTTGTTACTGTGAAGGAGATGGATTTAAAAAAATTAAATCTCTTAATCATCTGGCTTTTAATGTGAGGCTTTACTGCTATTGTTCTAGCTGGTGTATTAATTGATTCCTTATTACAGCAGGAATAAGGGATCCTGTTTCTAGGGATCCTCAGCATTGACGACATACGTTTGGGAAAAGCTTTGGTATATTGTGGGGTTTAAGTGGCCGGGCTGAAGGGAGTGCTCGTCAAAAGCATGGGATTAGCCCTGTCCCCACAGACTGTCAGTGAGCTCTCTGAGAAGCAGGCATATGGCAGTGTGTACGTGTATCTGAGTATAGTTATATTCTTGAAGCTTGTAAAAGTTTTGATGTGAAATCTTGGCTCCATCTAAATAGTCTGTTTCAACATTTCCAGGGATTTGCTTGCTTTTGGGGGGAGATCTGTTCAAGTGCAATTTCCCGAGGTGATATTTGAACACTTGCATGTCTTGAGGCCTGAGTGTTTGCCATGCCATGCTGCACAGAAAAAATGCATGTGCTTGCTTTCATGGTTTGCTTATGTTTTCCTTTTAGATGAACATCACTCGGAAGCTTTGGAGCAGGACTTTCAACTGTTCCCTTTCCTGCAGTGATACAGTCCCAGTGATTGCAGTTTCATCCTTTATTCTCTTCCTACCTATTGTTTTTTATCTTAGTAGCTTCCTTCACTCCAAGCAGAAGAAACGGATACTCATTTTGCGTAAGTGGTGGTGTTGGCATTTCACTGTTGGAGTTGGGAGGTGCCAGGGATTTGCTTGGCTCTTGTGAGAGAGGGGCCCAGCCAGATCTGCCTGCAGCTGTGCTGACGGTGCTAATAGCAACTATTAGTCTGCTGCTGTCCCCTGAAGAAGGGTAGTAAAGAGCTTCAGCCATATCTTTTCATTAAAGTTTCTGGACGTGAACAGAAAGCTGTTTGCAAGTCTGTGTCGGATAAATAGAGGGAGTGGAGAGACTAGTTTTGTGGAATTCTTTGTGTTTAATTTTCATATAATTTTTCCCTTTCTAGCCAAACGCATCCAGTCAAATGCCAGTCTTGTGAACATCCAAGAAAAATACAGCTGAGCTGCAAAACAAAACCTGAGAACTGCTGCTGGTATACAGTGGGTACAATTGTGTTGGAATGAGGCCGGCACAAAAGAGGAGTTAATTATGGTTTAGTGTAATGATACAGAGCAACACAAGTTAAACAAAATGCTGTCTGACTTCTAAGCGAGGATATTAACAAACATGACAAGGCAGGGCTGTGTGACACTGTATGGACTCTGGTTTTGAAAAATCTGTGGTGTTTTTTTTTCAGTCTCAGGCTGAAACTGGTGTTTTTCTGTTTCTAAGCTTTTGTACTTCACATCAATAGAATAGCTACACTTTTCTTGCATGGTATTTTCCTATATTTGTTTCACAAAAACCTGAGATTTTGAATCTTTTTGAGGTGATTTTGATAGACAAAATTTGAAATAATGTTTGATGTTTCTGCTTAAAACATTTTTAATTCCACTTAATATTAAGGCTTGAGATGGAAGAAACCCTTTAAAAAAGTTCCCATCTTTCCTATACCACTGAAAAGTCATGCTTCTGGCATCTGTTAAAAAAGAGGCATGAAATATGCAGAGAAAGTGGTAGTATATAGTGTTTAAAATGGCAACAAAAGCAGCACAACTGCCAGAGCTGGACTTGAATAGTAATCATTGATGGCTACAGTATTCTGTTCTCTCTGAAACTGGTCTTATTATTATTATTTAGCCTTATCCACACTTTAACCACTAAAAGCATTGCTTTTCAAATCTTACATTTTCGGAGGCTAATTTTACATGTCTGCTTGGGTAACAAGGTTTCACTCCCTGTTTATTTATGCTATTTCCTGTCCTTTTTAATTCTAATGTTGTGGGGGTTTTTATGTTTTTGTAGAGGAGAAGTGAGGTAAAGTCAAGTCACTGGAGATGCTGAATTTCCTGGTCTAGAGCTTGCTGTGGCTTAATGCAGAGGTGTTTACAGGAACTTTGTAGGGTAAAAGTTGTGTTTTCTAGGTAATGTGTTTTAGCAGTAAGAGAACCTGCTGGTTCGCTAACTTAAAAACTGTTCTGAAGAACATGAATATACTGTGTTGGGAATTGTTGACTTTCAAGAAATAGTTTAAAAATATTATTCCTGTGAAATAGATGGATGTAAACAAATTCAAACTTGCAGAACTCCAAAGCTGATGGAGAAATGCGTGCAATAACTGTGGGGATGGATGGTGCTGCTGTCAGGCTGTGGGCACAATTTAATGGCTGCAGCAATAGTGGCAGTTCAGTTTGTTTATTGTATTTCTGATTTGGGAGAGTGGTGGGGTTGAAATTATTTATAGCTGTACCTGAGGTTAATGACTGCCAGAGTCTTTGGTCTCATTTTTAAATGTATTTTCTAACCTTGAGATATAAAAAAAATTGGTCATTACAGCTAAAAAAAATTAAATTTCTCTTGGAATTTGTGTCTGATGTCTGTCAAATGTCCCATGAAATAGTTGTATTTGATTTGCTTTGGAGCCTATAATGTTGAATTTTTCCTTTGCACTAAGGCTCAAATAAATATATAACAGTGTAACAAAACAGTTCTAAAGCTCTTCAAATCATTGGTTTTCTTGGTTTTCTTTTTTTTTTTTTCCCGTTAGGACATACTGTTGGTTTTGAAGTCAAGTTTAACAAGTTTATTAAACAGTATGTTTAACAATAAGTAAAATACGGTGTTAGCAATTGGTCCCACCCACATGATTGCCTTCTTGTGTTTTATCAGAAAGGAGTATCTATGTCCCTCTGTTTAACATGTGAATTACTAGATCAGCAGTCACTTTGTGTTAGGTAGTTTACAACAATGATATAAAACTGTGTTTCTCTCACTTATTGCATAGCAGTACTTTCATTTGGCTGGGAGAGGCATGCTGCCTTTTAAGAAAAAAGAAATTATTTTTTATATCTATTATTCTTAAACTTCAACTTTCTGGTACTTACTCAGCTGCCTGCTCTAATAGCATTACATTGATTTGGGACATCATATGATTGAGAGCTGTTCAAAGGAATCTTTCATTCGTGCAGATAAAGCCAGTTTGTATGTGCAGCATTTCAGAATGACAGCTTTTATACTGTAAGCAGTGGCTTTTTGAGCACATTCATGTTAAGTAGGTCTGAAGTCATTACTTTTGGATATGGTGGTTAAGCACTTTAAAAAAAAAATCAGCTTTTCTTATTTTCCTGGCTCCTAAGCCAAACGGAAATACTCATGTGACTTTTGTTGGTTTTGATTTTAAAGCAGCAGCAAAGTTTACACTTGAGATTTTTAATGTTATATCTACTATTTTTTTCCTTTTTTTTCTCCCTTCCCCCCAGCTTTCTACTGTTAACTTTCTTTACACAGTGTTATATTTTTGGTAGGATATTTCATATATAAATTGATTGAATTATCTTTATACTCTATTTGCTAGAGAAATGTGGAAGCACACACTGCTGAAAGAGAAATCGAATTCTTTTTTGCTGCTAGTCTTTCATCTTTATTTTTTGCCTTTTTGGTATTATGTGTATTAAATAGCATAAACTTTGAAATACTGGTTGTTTGTATCTTTTTTTTGTGGAAATAAAGATTTCTTACTGTGGGGGGTAGCACTTTGATTCCTATTTATACTTACTAGGAAACCTCTAAACGTGCAAAGTCAGCTCTAATAAAGATTGTCAATAAACAGTGAACAGTATGGTTACTTAATTGCTTCATCTATAGTAGTTTTATACTCCTGGTGTCCTGGGTTTGTGTTCAGAAGCGCCTGCTTATTATTCTTCATTATGCTGCTTGCAGGACAACAGCATCAGAAAGATGTTTTCAAAGCAGCGCTGTGCTGAACTACAGAACGGCAGCCGCCGAGAGGGTGGAGTTTCAGCTTTGTCGAAGCTTCCTGAAGTCTATGGAAAAGCTCGTGTTAGCGGCAGCTGAGTTTCATGGATGAGCGTGCAGAAGTAAGGCTGGTGGGGTTAACTTGCTGTCTTTGTGGGGAGGCTTTTGGTTGCCTGCACCGGCCCCTTACAGCTTCAGCAGACATCGCGTTGGATCGCTGCTGGGCTGCAGGGTTTGAAAAGCAGCAGTGCAGTGCCTCACCATGGAGAGAGTCGGCTGTCTCGCCTGATGCCGGAAGCCTCGTGCTCTAGTAGTGGGATGTGGGTAGCGCAAAGGCAAATTAAAATCTCGGCGTGTCCCTTGCGAGGCACTTCCAGGAAGGCGGGGGGAGTCGCAGTCCGGCGTGGTTCTGGCTGCCTGTATGCTTGGGAGAGAAGCTTGAAAGGGAATCGGCACAGGAGAAGGGCAAGTGGGAAGAGGAGAGGATTTAACTGATGAGTGCAGCAGAGGTTCAGAGAGTATGGGGGCCTGTAAGCACACACAGGGAGAGGCTGCTGAAGTGCTCAGGTGGTTGAAAGATCCTGAGAAAAGAGGGTATGAATGGGACCTTGATGGCAACTGAGCTGGAAGGGGGGATGCTCTGGCTTCCCGGTGGAAGTGAGCCTCGGGACTGGAAGGTATGGATGCAGTGTGGCTGAGCTTGACTCCCCCACTGGTCTGTGGTGGGGTGCCTGCACAGGTCAGAACTGGGAGTCAGTAGCAGGATGACAACAGGGACTTGCTTCGGAGTTAAAAGCAACTGCTTTCTTCCGGGAGGGTACCTGGATTGTGTGATGGTGTTGAAATAATACTGGGTCAAACGTTCTTTACAAAGCTCCTCTCCTATTTCGAGCTGAGCTAGGACTCCTGTTTAGCACAAAACAAGGGACTTCTTTAAAATAAACCAAAAATAGATTTTTCCTTTTTTTTGTGTAATGGCTGCTTTTTGCATCTTCATTAAATAACTGCTATAATCACAAAATGGCTTCAGTTTCCTAATGTTTTGTTTCTGGTGCTTTCTGTCCAGTTAATCAAGTACCATCAAATCTTGTGTTTCTGCTAATTTCTACCTTAGTTTTCGTGCCTGGAATATAGAGTTCCTCTGGAATGATAAACTGTGTGATTAGCAAAATCACTGTACTCCTAATCAGAATGGATGGGTAAGTTACCAATTTTTGCTCATATTTCATTGTGAATTTTCCCTCTGGGACTGATGGAAGCTTTCTTAGCCTGACCTTCATTAAGTTTGTGCAGGATGCACATTCTGTATCTTTGCCAGAGTGAAAAGTTACTCATTGGGAGAGCGGGGCCAGTAAATTCTGCAGCTTCTCTGGAGTGTTGCTTCTCCCAGCATTGTGATGGGTGTCTGTTGCTACTTGCTGGAGGCAGCCAGGATGATTTATGTGCAACAATAACCTTGTGTTGTGCTGAGAGTTGAAGTGCAGTTGCTATCCTGGAGATCCTAACCTAGTCTAAGGCAAAAATAACATGGAAAGAAAGAAAACAGGAGGTGATGTGATCAGTGACCACAATCGGTTGTGTGATATCTGTATCAAACACCTGCGCTTGGAAAAGGTTACTGCTGGCCTTTCAGAGTGTTCCTGACATGGTCTGTTACCCAGGACTTGGTGTGGGCTTAGGGAGTTGTCAGACCAGCATCTTCTTCTGCTATAGCAGCAGCTTCAATGCTTTGCTCTGCTGGGAAGTTGGTGCTGCTCCAAACTGGTTTCCTCCAGCATCTGCTCTGAACTGTGGCAAGGATAGTGCCAGGGAGCTGGCGCTGTGGGGAAGGAATATGGGGATACTCTAGAGTATAGCTTTGAAAGGAGCCTGTTGCTGCAAGTATGAGCTAGGTTTGGGCTTTTTCACTTCTGTGCATCACGGTTGCCAAGGGGACTGAGCAGAATAGGGCTGACCAAGCACAGGGACAGCAGGGACACTGCTGCAGTGTTTTGCCGTGTCAGAGAGGCAAAGTTGTGTCAAGTAAATGCTAATTATTTTTTAACGACAACTTAATTAGTTGTGGTAGAAATAAGTTAAATAGTTACATGAGCTCTAATCTTCCTCTGCTCCCATCTGAGGTGAAAAGAATGGATTTTTTTTTCCAAATAATTATTAAAAGAAAGATACTCGCTAGTAGCTCAGTTGAATTTTTAACTTTTAATACTGAAAATTCTCCCCCGGTGCCAGCACAGTAAGTATCATGGATTGCTGCAATTAAACCAGTGCATTAAGTTATTCATAATACTCTTTCTGGGCAGTGTTCCCACCTGCTTAATCTGTGCTATACAAGCGTTTATTAGAACTGACTGTTGAAAAACGCCAAGCTAAATCAGACACTAAAAAAAAAAATTGAAAAATCAATATGATGCCCTAAACTGGTTTAATATGTCTTTCCTCTTCAATAATCCTACACGTTACTGATTTATTTGCTGTAATGAACATGCCATTCAACCGAAACAAGATTAGCTGCTTAAACTGCCGCATTAAGCACGGAGCAACTTTAATGCTGCTTTATATTTCGTTGTAATGCTCAGCACTTACAGTGGTGTGACTTTCTCTGCTCTGCAACAACGAGTTTGTGTTGGCTTCCCAGAAGGCTTCCCAAATGGTGTTTGGTTAAAGCATTTGGAATGGTAAATATGGGTTGGAGAGTTGCAACGTGGTACCTCCTTCATCCAAACCTAAGTGGAACCAAACCAGTGAGCAGGATTAATGCACAAACTTATACTCCCTTCAGGATTTTTCCGGGGTTAACTGTGAAATAAATGGCTTATGTCAAACTGATCTAGGTTAAGTCAGAGAGAACAGCCACTGGCAATCAGAATATTCCTTTGGACTTCATTCGAAAAACTTTGTTCAAGCATTTCAAAGAACAGCAATTTACTGTGCTGCATCAGAAAACAGCCTGCAAGGAGCAGGCATCTTGGCTTTGCAAGGAAGAGTCCCAAGAGAGATGTGGTAAAGACAGAAGGCTTTCAAAGGAGTTTGTAGGAGACAGGGAAGTAAGAGTACAGGTATTATACACCTGTCCGGTATTGTGTAATGTATAATAGAAAGTCTGTTCTTTTGCATAATACTGGGCAGGTCTGAAAAGTTTAAGCTCTTCAGTTTCCAGGTAAAACTGTGTTCTTCTCTTCCTGCTAGAGTGGCAAACTTCAACCGGGTTTTCAGCAGGTTTCGATTACTGTTTTGTTCTTTCCCTCTGTCATGAAAACGCTGGTTTAGATTATTACCTTCCCTTCTCGTTGATTAGGAAGCAAGTTGTATTTGCTGGGGCATCTCTATATTCTCCATAGTTCTCAAAATTGCAATGAATTTTCTGTTGGCAGTACTACATTATGTTTCTTTTTCTTTGGAAGATTATGATGAGTTGTCAACACATTTCAGCAGCTTTCTGGGGTCTTGGAGTCAAACTTATAATATCAAACCCAGAGAGATGGGTTTCAAAGTATTGCAGATGTGTGCTGAGTTGAGAGCAATTACTTAAACATGTAGAAATTATAAAAAAGTGTAGTGCATTTGCACTGTGCTGGAGCAGGTTTTCAAATGCAGGTGGTGGTTCTCACTTTGGAAAGTGCATTTTATTTCTGGTGAATGCTGCTTTTCTCCAGGTGATCAGAACATGGAATCAAAAGTGATCTGGTAATGAGAGAGTTGAGGGATTGAAGGAAGCTGTTATTGTAGGAGAAAATGCACTCTGGAAGTCTATTAGGGGAAGCAGCCCTACTTTGCATTGCTCCATTAAAAAAAAAAAAAAAAAAAAAAAAAAAAAAAAAAAAAAAAAAAAAAAAAAAAACAAAACAGCCCCAAATCTGAAGATGCTTTCCGAACATCTATCTGCCTGAAGGGTGAGAACTGGCATGCAAAAAAAGGGCATGTGAGTGTTGGCAAAGATATTAATTTGTCACTGATATGACACTTCTTAATGGAAAAACAGAACCTGAAGGTGAATATGATGGAGTGCCCCGAAAGGAACATGCATGCTTCCTCAAGGGGAAAACACTGGCCTCAGCAGCTGGTTTAAAATGGAGGAATAGTAAGAGTCATGTGTCTGTGGAATACTTGTGTGTTTTTTCTTAGTTATCAGGAGCCCCCTCAGCACCATTTGCTGCTGTTGTTCAAACTGCACAGTTCTAAATGATGCTTGCATTTAGCCCCTGGGCTCTGGTCACTCTGTGTTTGGTCACTCTGTGTTACAGCAGGCTGAGTTCCTACTGCATAATACGCTTATTTTTTCTGCTACACAGAGAAGCAGCTGCCTTTATTGCCGCCACTCACATGAGCAACTTTAGGCCCACTCATAAGCTCCCACAGTCACATTTTATTCAAAGAGGAAGTGATTTGTGTGATCTTCTAACTCACAGCGATGGAAGCACTTGGACTGACCTGTTCAATGTCCAAGCAAGCACCAGAAGAAGAGATAGTGAGAAGG
This sequence comes from Struthidea cinerea, assembly GCA_013397865.1. Taxonomy (NCBI): domain Eukaryota; kingdom Metazoa; phylum Chordata; class Aves; order Passeriformes; family Corcoracidae; genus Struthidea; species Struthidea cinerea. The sequence continues at coordinate 187,095 of VZTI01003812.1, forward strand.
AAGGAATGAGGGAGCAACAGTGAAACTGAGCAGGAGAAAGGAGGATTGAATAGTCCTGGGAAAGCCTCTGCCCTGCCTTGGCTTGTATAATGGGGATTTACACAACTCGTAACCCAACCTGACCCTGACCCTGCCAGTGCTCAGGGACTATATTTTTACTAAGATTAAGCTTTTCTTTTCTTTCTTTTTCCTGGAACAATTTCATTGGCTTTTAGCTTGCCTCTTGGCTAGCGTGGTCAAAGCAAGCTTGCCTGTTTTTATCTGTGATATTTACCTGCATCCTCTGCAAGTCAGCTTTGCTTTGACCCAGCAGCTGTGTGTGTGCCAGCCTTGTTGGGGAGCATGTGGCTGTCTCACAGAATGGCTGGGTAGTGAGGAACCACTCCAAAAATGGAGCAGGTGAAGGGGCCCACCATGCCTAGTTTCTCTGTAGGGATTCTCTCTCACTTTCCTTAGAAGACTGTGTGCACAAGTTGATCCCCAGTGACTGGGAACAGGGGCAGATTTCTGCCTCTTACACATACAGATGCCCACTTACTTCTGTTCAAGTGAAAGCAACCCTCTGTAATAAGAAGTCAGAAGTAAAACCTCGTGTCCTGTGCTTTCTGACAAGAATGCAGAGGGACTGCCGCTCTGGGACAGGGACCAGGCATCCCCCTCGGGCTTGGGGGTTTATCCCCAGATGGGATGACTGCCCTGCAGCGCACACCTCACTGTACAGCAGTCAGCAGTCTTACGTATAGGTAGGCAACCTCAAGGAAAAAGCAAAGCATACACAGATGTGCTCTGCCTGATTTCTCTCTTTCTCAGTGTTTTTGCTGCTGCTGTGTCTGGAAGTCTGCAAGCAAAAAGGACACATCACAGGGATTTGGATACATGGCCTCTCAGCACAAGGATGCCAGATGTGACCCGTGTGCTCTGTGCTTGAACTAACTCTTCTGAATCAACCATAAGATCTTGAAGGCACTTAAACTGGGCAAACCCATGTTTTCTTCCCTGTTCTGGTTTCTATTTCTGATCATTTTGATTGAAGATCTGCATTTTTTTCCCCTGAAAATTTATGCTCACGCAGCTGCGACAGCTCAGTAAAGGAACAGCACCATCCTTTACGTGATTGGGGCAGAAATCAAGCTGAGTTACCTTCATGGTCTGACATTATGAAACTCTCATATTTTTACACTGGAAACTCATTCTGAGGGGACAGTAAGCATAAGACAACATAGACAGGAACAGAAGTAACAGATGAAAGTGTCTAAAATAGATTTTAAATATTTTTATATTTTTTTTCTTTTTCCTTTTAAGTGCACCTTCTTGATTTCAGAGTGCATTACTTCTTAGCTCCTGTGCCATGAGTCAGACAATCTTTGAAATGGGGCTGCACAGACTCTCTACTGTTCTCGCTTCCAGCATCTGAGAGGGGAGATGAGGTAAAAGAGGAAAAAAAAGTAGAGATTGAGAGACTAAGAGACCCTGTCTTACTCACTGTTAGAAAAAAATGTGTATCTGCTAAAAGGGGCTTAAAAGAGCATAAATTCCAGTCAGATGTGCCTCTTGTGCAAAATGACTAATTAAATGACATTGGTATCTTAAAAATAGACCTTGCTTTAATGGGAAAATACTTTAGAGGTCATTTAAGAAGAAATCAAAACCCCAGGAATGATGAAGAATGTATGACTGCCTGCCTGGGCTTTGTTATTTCTTAGAAGTAAATCTCATTTTGGGGACAGCTTTTAAGGAGAACAGCAAAGCCTGGCTCACGTACAATAGCCAGGCTCATACAAACAAGCTTGGGCCAGGGCTCACAAAGCGGCTGTGGAGGTCAGAAAACAAGTGGTGAGTGGTGTGTAAATGAATTCAGCCTCTCTTGACCCTTGGGCAAACTCTCCTGCCCAGGTGGAAGCAGGAGACTTTCTCTCCCTGCCCCAGTCTGGAGGAGGAAAGCCGCCGGCTCCCTGCACCCAGTGGCAAAACCCACACCTGCCTGAGCCTGGCGGGAGCCCGGGAGTGGCCAGGCAGGTCCTGGCTGGGGGAGCAGCCTGGCACAATGCAGGAGCACAGTGGGGCTTCTTCCATGCTTTCCTTGTGTTGCTGAAACACAGACCCCAGGCAGCTGTAGCTCCCACCCACAGGCTTTGGGGTGACAACTGCCTATGAGCAGTGCCCACAGAAGAACGTAAGAGCTGCTGTAGTGGGTCATCTCTAGTCCAGGAGCCTGTCCCCACTGTGCCTGCCAACTCTGGCGCCGTGGGTAGGACTCATCATTTTTTGTTCACGCTTTCTATGCCAGCTGGGTTTTCCTAAACCTTTGCTGTTTCTCTTCTGCAGCTTCCCCAGTAGCACATAATACCCCAAATAACTGTTTGTCAAACCATGTGCTTGAACACCTGCAAGATGAGATTTTAAAAAATTAGTTTATATGCTTGAAAACATGAAACGGATTAATGCAAAGGGGAAACGTTTGATCTCTTTCACCAAATAACCATATCAAAAGCTCTTTTCAACGCCTTTTATTGGAACATATAAAAGTCATGAACTCCTTGGCTGCTAACCAGTACATCAGAGCATTGCCTGGTGTAAACTAATGTCACTCTGTCAGTCTCCAAGGACACGAACTGACTCCTGCCATGCCTGGCTGCAGCTTCCAGGGATTTACAAGGTGTTTGTATGACTGGTAACACTGTATGTTCTGTACTGAAATGGGCTGAATGTGTATGAAAACCTGGGAATGTATTTGAGAAGCTAGCTCCTGAAGTACACCAGATATGATCTCCAAGAGAAAGAGGCTGACAGACTGTCTATCTTTGAGGCAATGAATAAGAAAAGAAACCACATATTTTTTTCTAAAAACTTGGGAGTTTTTATTGAAAACCACATATTGTTCCAAATACACCATTTTTTTATTTCCTGGTGTTTGCCAGGAAAGGCTACTCCCCAGTAAAGGAGAAGTTCCCTTCTGGTTTTGTTATAATAACAGCAAAACTCAATCATGGAAAATTTTCCATCTCTTTAACTGAGCTGATGGTTCAAGAAGAAAGGAACAGGTTTCCTACTTCAATATTTCACCCTTATTTTACCTCAGAGCTTTTCCTGCTCATTTGGAGGGGTACTGAAACTGAAAAAGTTAAAATTATGAGGGTGCTTTGCAACTGCAGTGAAGTTTATTACCGCGAACAGGTAATGGCTTGATCACTTGGTAAACACCAAACAAGCCAAGGAAGTGTGCAGCAAGAAGAAGTTGATGGGAGAGGTTAACATTTATGATTTTACTGGTCCCAGAACAACCAGAGTCACTTTCTGTGGTCGTGTGCTGCCAGGACAGGGGCTCACTGGTCAGAAACCACTGGGGAGCCCAGGGAGCTGCAATGCCAAGGAAATCACTGCTGAAACAGGCAGTCATGTGGAGGGGAAGCAGGAGTTCTGAGAGGTGCATGGTTCACTCAGGATTTGGTGTTTCAGCAGTGTTCCACTCAGGATAGGACAGCCAGCACAGCTCCTGGAGTCTGTGGAATGGGAAAAACTCCTCACTGGGCCCTGTAAGCAGCTTCCTTTGTTTGCTTTTCACATAAATCCTCAGTTCTTCCCTCTTGTGCCTCCTTGCAGCATTTCAGCCGTGTCCGTGAGCAGCCCTTCACTTGTGAACACCCAGGGTGGCTTTGAAGATTCATCTGTCATCACTCCAGTGGTGGTTTGATTCCAGAATCACGGCCCTTACTTCATGCAGGCTATGAAATGAATGCACATCTCAGGAGTGTTATATATGTCAAATACACACTGGTCCTCCTCAAAATATCACAGAATACTTGAGGGTGGAAGGGACCTCTGTTCTGATCCCCCTACTCAAGCAGGAACACGCAGACACAGTTGCCCCAAAGTGAGTCTATGCTGAGCTTCTCAGCTACCTGTTTTTGCAGGGGCACCTCTGGAAGTGAACTTCCCAGCAGCTCTAGGAAGGTGCTGAGAAAGGACTGCTGGGTGTCAGATCCTATGCCCAGCTCCTTGCTGGGGCAGGCTGGTGTCCGACATAATCCTACAAAAACCTCTTCTTGGCCACCCTTTGTCCTCCAGGGGCTGTGGCTCCTCCTGATGCTGAGGCTCTCTGCACTGTATTTCCTGTGGCACCTGGCTCCAAGCACAGATATCTCTGGGAAGGACACTTTGTGGATTTGGTGTCAAAGCTCCTGCTGTGATCCCTGGATGTCTGGGCAGTCCACTGTGCAGGAGCTGGGAGCCCTGTGTCTGCTTCAGGGAGAGCCAAACAGCTCCTTAAATGCTTGTTAACCCCAATCCAGGGTGAGCACTGGACATTCCTTCATTTTGGGACCAGCCCTAAGCTCGACCCCTTATAAACCATGCAAGAAGCTGCTGCTGTTGCTGCTGAGTGACACTCAAGTGGCTACTGTAAGCAAGGGATGATTAAAATTGTGTTCTCTACATGATATTTCAAGAAAAAAAGCTCTCAATGAATAACAGGGCAAGCACATTCTGAGCTTGGCTTCCTGGGCAAAGCAAGCTTGTGTCTTACGGGGTTTGAATGCAGATTATGACCTCCTATATTTGTAATCTCTTGGCAAATCTTAAGCAAACTGGACTTGAGGGAGAACATACAAAGAGACAGGAGTTTCTACAAGTTTCATGATAAGGGCTGCTGAGCAGAGGAAAGAAATCGCCTAGAAATTATCCCTCAAAGATGGCTAGCCATAACAAAATCCCACAGGATGAAGCCTGTACAAGCCCCAGCTGCAGGGAAATCTACAGTCAGACTTTGCATCTTCCTGGGCACCACAACCAACTGATCATGGGGGTACAAATGTGGCTTTTTTAGTTCTAGTCCTTGAGGACTACCTAAGCCAGCCTGCTGGTTCTGCTTTACTCCCCAGTCTTTCTGTGCCACACTGGCAGCCCTGGGGCCCTCCTGGCCTTGGCACAGCTTCCAGACTGGTGAGAGGGTGCCATGACCAGCCCAAGGCAGTGGTGGAACCACCTCTCCTCAGTAGAATCTCAGAAAGTTGTGGTCTGTCAGAAATATATGTGCCCACAGTGCTGACTACTGCTGCGTTTCTCAAATACAAGAGGATTTTCTTTCCCCTTGGTACCAAGGAGTTTTATGCTGAGTTGACTGAATAAGACTTTCCAGCAGAATAATTTCCCTGAAAGATTAGGAAAGTCAAATATTTCTTAGGATTTCTATCATGTCTGAAATCTCTTTATCTTACATATGAATTACTTTTTTCCTTTTAAACTGATGCATGCACCTAAACTGAACCAAATGCTTTCACTCCCAGCTGTTGCTGTTTAGCTGCTCCCCTCTCTAATTTAACACTTTTTATTTACCTTTTTTTTAAGGTGAGAGGCTGAGAGAGGTCAGCTGGAGCGTAAGTGCTCTGCTTTTCCCTTTCATTAGCACAAGTGATGGCTACACATGGATTTCAAATTTGTTTCAGCTCTTACTGGGAGCTCTTTGCAACCTGAAGCAGGGGTTGATTGTCTGTGAAGAGGCTCTGCGGTAACAAAGGCAGAAGTCAGGCAGGGAAGGTCTGACATGTGAGCTGTCAGAGGTGGTGTCACTGCCAGCTGACCCATCATAAGACTGCCGGGAACAGCCAAAGGGTGCCCTGCTCGGGAGGTTCTAGTGCCCTGCTCCCTGCTAGTTTGTGCTTGGAAACAGATTGACTAACATAATAGAGTGATTTTGTAATCTGTCATAATACCATAAGCTACAGATCCACAGACTTTGACCCCTCGCAGGTATAATGAGCTCCTTTATTCAGCTGCACATGCTCTCTCGATGGGGGAGAGAGAGGGGGGCTTTTTTCTAATTATATATCCAAAGCATATGTTTTGCCCAGAAACAAAGCATTATATTCATTAGTGAAATCCTATAAGCTAGGCTCTTTTTATTAGCCAGTTAACTAATTGACAGTTAAGAACGTGTATTAATATCATGGTGTAACCACGCAGTCACTTAATCTGACAGCTTTATTAAAATCATGGCATTGCTCCTCTAAGTTGCTACAGCGAAGGGCTATAGCATTTGCATTAGAAACATTGGTGTTTTGAGATACAAAGCTCAGCTGTGAAAAAAAAAATCAACATAACAACACACAAAGTCTCAGCCTAGTGTTGGTCTCTGTTAATCCTTTGTCAGAATTGGAGAAGAGCACTAAAGGTCCTTCTATTGATCTTTAAAAGTCTGCTCAATCAATTTAAAGTAGGTTTTAGGAGCCCACAAAAACATTTTTTAGTACATTATCCTTTTTCCTTACTGCATCAGAAAATTGTAGCAAAATGCAGAGCATTGCACATCTGAAAGAATAATGCAAAACTCTGGGTGCAGTTTGGGCAAGGGGTGTGTGTCACACTGGGGGCAGGGGGAACCCAAGTACCACTGCGGATGTGGCACTGAACACAGCCCTTCCATTTGCTATGGTAGTTTAAAAAGGTAAATGACCTGTAAATGGAAAAGCTTAGAAAATAAATACTGGTGATGGAATCAATGTCATCATGGTATGATGAGATTGTACAAATCAATCTTACATTCTCACCTCACCAAAGTAATAACTCCCTACAGTAGCCCATGTTTGAAAAGGTTGAGGTGGCAGATTTTTGCCACGAAGTGCAGTGCTTTCATGAGGAACAAGAATAAAAGCTCTACAGAATTGCATTATGCCTTTCATTATGATTACACAGCCTCTGCATTTGGTTTACAGATCTTTATTACCTGGTGCCTGACATATAAGATGGAGAATACAAAACAGCTCTGGGTCTGTCAGACTGGTAGCTACAGAGAGAAAAATAAGCAAGAAAAAAAAGGAAATCAGTGAAGGAAAAATGAATACAAAACCACATAATGAATGGTATTTTTACAGATCTTTACTTCATACAGATTGACAGACATCATGGTGGAAAATCCAAAAAGCTGTAAAATGTCCCCCCACTGAGCAGCAAGGCTGCCCACTGTGGGCATGCCTTCCCTGTTGCAGCTGTGAGAGTTGTGTTTGGCTGGGCCGGAGCTACTGTGTACTTACTGGCCTGCCGTGAATCATTCTGTGGTCAGGACCACCTGGAGTGGTGACCTGGCTATATTCATAGCAAAGATGTGCATGTCCCCATCCCTGCCAGGATGGGCTAAATCCCTGCACTCCCTGCCCTCTGTGCCTGAAATGCCCATGACCATTATTTTAGCTCAGCAAGCAGAGGACCAGAGCCCAGCACCAAAGGCCACCCTTCTCCTCACGCCCTGGGTACGCCGTTCAGGCAGGCACTCAGCATGCCCAGAGCAGCTGCAGGCTGCTGATGGTCTGTTCTGTCCTGAGCTGTCCCAGCTCCTCAGCAGGAAATCTCACTGCTGCAGCTGCCCCATACGCAGGCTGGGCTGCTGTGATGCACCAGGACAGTTTCAGAGCACTCCCTGGCTCCACAGTTACAAAAGTCTTTGTTTATGGCAGACTTCCCATCTTTTACCATGGGCAGCATTGAAGTGGGTATCACAGAACTGTGTAGCCAGACTGATCCCACAGCCAGTTCTTGTTGTATCAAAGATCTCATCTGGAACGGCTGGGACCAAGTGGAAATTGCCTTGGCTGGGGAAGATGGATTTGGGCTGGACATTTCTGATACAGAAGCAGAAAAGTCAAAGTGTCTTCAGGCAGCTGTTGGTTACACTGCAGCCAAGAAGCCTGCTCATAGAAAAAAAAAAAGTGGTTTTTTGAAGCAAAGAAGCCTCTCAACGAGAAGTGGGCTGAAGTCGGTGGGTACACATGAATACGAGCACACATTGGTGCTTTCACTGGGGAGAGGCTAATGGGAGAGAGCACACGAGCCTTGCCACCTGCCACAGTCCATTGCCCCTTTCTCTGCTCTATCTATCTAGTGCTGCTGTGCTAGGGATGTTCAGGGGTATGTCCAAGCCTAGCCCTTTTAGTATCCACCCATGGATCCACCCATATCCATCTAATTCCTTAATCAACTTGCTGATGCCATTTGACTCCCCCAGCCTTATGTAGCTGCCAGCAACAGAAGTTCACTGCCATCAGCCTAAAGAATGTCTGTTTTAAACCAATCTCCTACTAGTTTCCTCCAGTTTCCCCCATGCTGATGTTTGCTGCTGCAATATTTGTGAGTTGCTCTTCCACTTGGCTGTTGTTGCCAAAGCTTCGTAAACCTCCAACATGTCCTCTGTCAGCTGCCTCCTCTGCAGAATCCCAGCCTGCCTCCTTGCTCCACGTAAGATGATCTTCAGATGATCTCCTTGATGCTTTCAGTTGCCCTTTCCCATCACTCCTGTAGTTCTGTACCAAGGGTATGGGTCAACAGGTGTCTGCTCCAGCCACCAATGGTAAGTGTAGATAAGTTCAGCCAGTAGGTACAATTTTCAAAGTCCCTTTCATTTTTGCCACGATGTCTGTTAGGTATTAAGTGCTTTTTAATCTTAATGAAAAACAATTTTTATCCTTTGCCTTCTGGCATATTCATCTAAACCCAGACACTGTTGCCCCTTAAAAATAAGCAATGAACAAAGTAAATCAAAGAACTGTAGTTAATTATAAATCATTAATGAACACTGATAAAAACTCTCTGGAAGTCAGCACAAGCCTCTGCGCATAATATTGGTGACCAGTGACACGACCCGAGGCAATGGCCTGAAGTTGTGCCAGGGGTGGTTTATGTTGGCTATTAGAAAAATGTTCTTCACCCACAGGATGGTTTGGCACTGGAACAGGCTCCCCAGGGGAGTGGTCACAGCATCAATCTTGTCAGAGTTCAAAAAGAATTTGGACAATGCTCTCAGGCACGTGGTGGGATTCTTGGGGCTGTCCTGTGCAGGGCCACAACCTCGAGTCTATGATCCATGTGGGTCCCCTCCAACTCAGGATATTCTATGGTTCTAATTTATGATTCATTGCATTCATGATTTTACAACTATGTCTTGGACAAATCTTGCACAGGTAGCAGCCAGGCAATGGTGTCAATGTGAATTTTGCCTGATCACTGGCAGCATGATTGAGATCATAACAAATAAAATGTCAAGGAGAGCCTCTCTTACACATTCAAACAACATCAGTTAAAAAAGTCCAGCCATGGTGAACAGACGGCTGCTGTATATTGGAGCAGACTTGTGGGGAGGACCATAATATCACACTTCCTGAGCAATTTCTGAGCAGCAGAGGAGTAAGCAATACCTCTAATGTGAAATCAGAGGTAAAATGAATTAGGTGGTGATAACCCTTGAAAAAGAAAAGGTATTTTGTGAGTTTCTGTGCAAAGACCATTTGAGCTCTAAGCTTCATAATCAGCTTGGAAAATAGTTTAACCCACAGGAATCTTTGTGACTTACTTCTGTCTTCCCCAGTTTGCAAGGTCAACTATCAAAACAGATACAGTTTGGAGAGCTTTGAGTGACAAGCAGTGAGCACAATTTACAAATTATTTTATGTTTCTAAAGGCAGTGCTATTGCATCATTTTTAGGTCATGTTTAACAATATGGCATAAATTAGTTAATTTAAACAAAAACGGGAAACTCAGAGAGGAAAAAGGGGGGTGCGGACTTTTCAGATAATCCACTTACTGCATCTTTGTTGTGCCTATCCTCATAATACCCCTGAGTCCCAGTTGCTGGATTTAGCCGTAACACTTACCAACTTCCAGAGAAGCAGCAGCCACGCTCCGGCTTTCATTGCTAATATTCCCAGCATTAGTGCCCTGTGAAACCCTGGGGAAAAGCCTGCACCTCCTCAAGGCTGCTCATGGCTGCTCCCTGTGTGCAGCTGGGTGAAAGGCAGAGAAAAGGGGAACAGAGAGAGAGGAAAGGAGGAAAG
>VZTI01003812.1:197050-209314 GCA_013397865.1 Struthidea cinerea
AAAGAAAGAAAGAAAGAAAGAAAGAAAGAAAGAAAGAAAGAAAGAAAGAAAGAAAGAAAGAAAGAAAGAGAAAGAAAGAAAGAAAGAAAAAGAAAGAAAGAGAAGAAAGGACATTGGTCCTAGGTCAGTGGAAACCCTCAGCTTCTAAAGCACTGCTCAGCCTCAGTATTGCATCCTCCCAGTTATTCCCTAGCACGCAGCAGGAAAGAACAAAGTAGGCCAAAATGCCAACCAAATTGATTCCTGATGTAGCTCAACCACTGGATTTCTGCTAAGGGTAAAACTCCAGGAAATCACATCCCAAACGTTACAGATGAACATATAAGGTGCTTAAGCTCTTATCTTCCCACTTTTCTGGCTCTTCTGGCACTGCACTTTCTTTATTCAGGAGCACTGTGGGGTTTTGAGCTGCCACTAACCTCTACACTACTGAGATACAAGCTGCCAGCAATCTGCTCTAGGACCCTTTTCCTGACTTTGTCACCTCTCAGCAGGAATACCCCACAATTTACTGTCATCTGAAATGACCCACTGCATGAAGTTCTGCAGTATGCAGCACACTGCCCAGAAAGCTCCATTTTCCCATTGTCATGGTTTTGCCTGGAATACAGTTAATTTTCTTCACAGTAGCTGGTATGAGGAGGCTATGATTCAGATTTGTGCTGGAAACAGATTTGATAATTCAGGGATGTTTCAGCTTCTGCTGAGCAGCGCTTGCACAGAGTCAAAGCCTTTTCTGCCTCTCACCCCACCCCGCCAGAGAGGGGCCTGCAAAAGGAGTTGGGAGAGGACACAGCCCAGACAACTGACCTCAACTGACCGAAGGGATCCCCCAAGCCCTATGGCGTCATGCTCAGCATATAAAGCTGGGGAGGAAGGAGAAAGGAGGGGATATTTGGAGTGATGTTGTTTGTCTTCCCAAGTCACTGTTAAGTGTGATGCAACCCTGCTCTCCTGGGGATGGCTGAACACCTGCCTGCCCATGGGAAACTGTGAATGAATTCCTTGTTTTGTTTTGCTTGCATGTGTGGCTTTTGCTTTAGCTGTTAAACTCTCTTTATCATGTGGGTTTTCTCCCTTCTACTCTCTTGATTCTCCTCCCCATCCCACCAGGGGAGAGTGCGTGAGCAGCTGCATGGGGCAGAGCTGCCAGCTGAAACCAGCCCTTGTTCCATCACTGATGTGCTTGTCCTGGGCAATTTTTACTGTAATGGGGTTAATATGCACAGAGCAGCCATAGCAGTGGATAGTAGATGACACACAGGATTATGGCAATTGCTCACCACCTTCTGACCGATGCCCAGCCAGACCATGGGCAGTGCCCCCCTGCCAGCTTTCCCCCAGTTTATATACAGAACCTCACTGAGCAATACACAAAGCCAGCTGCATCTCTTTCCCTTCTGCAAACCAACTGCAGTCACCTTGTCCTTCAGCAGCCAGCTGGGGTTAAACCATGGCATCCATACACTTCCATGCCACTGCCCTTCAGTTCTTCTCCTTCACTTCCCCCATCCCATTCCTATTGGTCTGGCACAATCCTCATGCCTAGCCAGGAGTGGATCTATGAGGGCATTTGTGGAAATTGGATGAAAATGTTAGGAAGTGTGCCAAGGAAAATATGATACAAATATTTTCTCACCCCTGTTGGGAAGCAAATTGGACACTGGGGTATATAAGAATGGGGCAATGCCAAGAGAGAACTACATTCCTGTGGGCAGTCCAAGAAGAGGTTAAATCATTTTAGGACCTTTCTTCCTTGTATGGTTATGTTAGAACTCCTTTATGGCTCTGGACAACACTAGTTTTATTCTCATCAAAAACAACAGGCAAATCTAAAGAAGGCCGGTCTACTGGGGTCCCAGGGAGGATCATTGGGCCATCAGTTTTAATCTGGCTTCTCTGTCAGAAATAAATAAAATAGCAGCAATAAAAAGTGCCAGTGAGAAGGGCAGTGGTGTTTTCAAGGAAGTGGGTGCGGGCACTTGCCTTCAATGGAAGTAGCTGTGGGCAGCTTCCCTCCCATAGTGTGTCCCTTCATGAAAGTCTATTTTTGGTTTATGGCTCTTTAGGTTGGTGTCCTAGTCACCCCAAGACAGTTGGTCACACTAAACTTTTGACTGGAAGTAATTGCAAGAACGGAAGATCTTGTGTCACAGGACAGACACAGAGAAAGAACATTTCTGAAACAGCTGGGCTAAACACAAAGACTCCTGTGTGACACTGCTTGCAGGGTGGACCAGGAGCAGAACCAAAGCAGGGATCTGCGAGACCACCCAACACAGCTGGGCAGCCTGAGGTGTATCTCAGCCGCATACAGTGCAGATCCTGCTGCCTTTCTGGTGTCTGTAGCTTTCCCATGGTGACAGGTTCCTCTGAAGCCCTCACAAAGAGCTGTTTTATTAGCAGTGCCCATTTAAATGAAAAATGCCATGTAAACCTGTTATCTTCAGTCTTTCTCACCTAAACACACTAAGAGCCTTCTTCTTTTGTTGCTTTGATGGCCCAGATATGCTAGACTTACGTAATGCCACATTGCATTTCATTGGGAACTAGTATACCTACAAAACTGGCAAATCATTGGAAATTCATCACCTTCTTATCAGACTTGTTTGGCAGCAGCATGAGCTGGAGAATGTGCCAGCATTGTGTTGGATTGCCATTGCTGTAGCAGAAGTTAGTAGAAATTTAGCACTAGCAGCTTAAACATTAATAACTAGAGTGCACAAAGCCTATAGACTGTGGCACGTGAATTATAACAACCATATTACAACATGCCAAATAGCTAACTACAGAATTGGCCAAAACATCCATAAGAGGATGTGAAATAGGATACAGAAGCACTGTTTACTGGAGAAGATGACCATTTAGTACTGAAACAGCAAGAAAATCAAACTGATGGAAAACCAGCAGATCCCAGACCCCAAAATTATGGAACTGTTGCATGAGGGGTGGGGAGTTTAGACTGTAAGGAAATAATTGCCCAGGGATCTCTCTGTTTGGGCTCCCTCTTTGGAGGCACCCAGTTCAAGCTGTAGTGCTATTAATAAAAAGGACTATGTAGAAGAATCTCTTTTCAGTTCATTGATTCAGTGAAAGTCTGGAGTTGAACCCTGCTGTGGTGGCTGCTGTGTGTAATTTCCATAGCAGTTTGGAGACCGGGATGGGACTCTAGGCATCCACTACTAGATGCTGGATGCTCTAGTCTCCAAATGTCCAGCTGCTGGCATCACCTGAGAACTTTGGGGACAGGAGGCACTGACTGATGAGTGGTAAAATTCCACTACTAAATTCTGGATATTCTGGCTTCAAGTGGGTTCAAGTTCCAGCTCAGAAGCACGGTAGGAGTGGTGTGCATGGCTTGATCAGAGCAAGGCACACGAATTTGGCATACCGGTATGGGGAATGTACTCAGCACAGATAAGGGGATGCCCTGAACTGAGGTATAATTTAGTGGAAGCTATTAAAACTTGTGGAGAATCCGGAGTGAACTGGACCAAAGTACATGAATGTAGACAGGGGTGAGAGGAACACCTTAGTGATATTGGGGATGACCATGGTGGGATTTATCAAAACACAGAGGAACGACCACACAGAACTTTAACAATGAGCTAGTGGCGAGAGTATTTGTTGATCAAGTCACCCCAGATATACACAAATATTTTAAAGAACATATGGCTGGGTGGCGAGGGGGGACATTACAAAGACCCTAAATTCTATGGTTATGTTTATGTGTTACATGTTTATGTTTGATGGATGGGAAGAAATACATAGAGCACTAAAAGGGTGAAAGAAGGGATTTCCCCTCTTGATGAGGGGGCAGAGGTAGGTCAGATAGCAGATTTGAAAAAGAAATGAGAAGATTTGTAACTAAATGGGAGGAAAAGTGTCATTACTGTGGGAAACTGGGTCACTGGCAAAGAAAATGCCCACTGCATCCAAGGGGGCATCATGGGGAACGGGACATGGAAGATGCAAGACAGGAATCATGAAGTAATCTGCAATGACTGAAGGCAAGGACTCAGAATACTATGGAAATTGGAGTTTATGGGATGTGGAAAGTACTATAAAAAACAGGAAATAAAGGGATGTGGAGAAGATTTGTATTAGCAGAAGTGTCCCTGTCTTTTATTAGGAAGAGATCTCCTCCAAACCCTGGATGTACAATTACAGCTATCATTCGCTTTGACAATCACGGGTGTATGTGTAACATCTGAAGCTCAGGAGCCCGACCTGGAGATACCTAAAGCCCTGGAAGTGGTGCCCAGGGAAATGCAGTCAATCGGGAACTGACGTGCGACTGTCGATATACGTCTGAAAACAAAGGGAGGCGCGCCCTCTGCTGTGAGCAGCATCCCATTCCCGGGAAGCAGGGAAAAGTAATCAAAACCAAGTAGGTCAGCACCGTGTGCAAGGAGCCTTGGAAGTGTCTGAATTCCCACATAAAACCCCAATGTCACCAGTTAGAAAAAAGACAGATTGGATAAAGATGGAGATCCTGGGTTTCAATTTATTCCAGATTTGAGAGCAACTGCATGTCTCCCACCCCTCAGGGCCAGATTCCTCTCCTGCACTCCTGCAAATCATGCACTGGGCTACGTGTTTCACTGTGACTGATTTGACTGCAGTGTTCTTCAGTCTTCCCACAGATGAAGAAAGCCAGCCCTTATTTGCATTCACTTGGAAGAGACTTCAGTCGATGCGGTCTTGTCTTTCATATGGGTTTAATGGGTCTCCCGCCATATTTCCTCAGATATTAAAAGAAGATTTAAAGGATTTTGAGTTACCGGGTGGATCAGTTTTAGTGCAATATGTAGATGATTTATTTACTAATAGCTAGTAGAAATTGTAATGACTGTTTAAAAGATATTAAACCTTTATATACAGCCTTAGCAACCAAGGGCACATCTCCATCCAAGCTCTAGCTGTGTTAAATGGGAATAAAATATCTGGGATTTGTTTTAAAGGAAGGACAGCAACTAATAGATACAGAAAGAGTAAAGGTTATAATTGAAATTCCTTGGCCAGTTAAAAAAAACCACAACCAGGCATGAGGGTTCTTAGGTTCAGCTGGGTTTTGCCAACCGTGGATACCAGAATTAGGGGAACTAATGTAATCTCTGACAGAAACAACAAAATATGAAGCAATAGAACCCATTACATGGGGGTCAGAATGAGAAAAGCCTTCAGAGCTATAAAAGGGGCCTTGGTTTTGGCTCCAGCTTTAGGACTTCCAGACTACACAAAGCCTCTTGATTTGTATATGCATACGAGAAAAAGAGTGGCTAGTGGAGTGTTAATGCAGAAATTAGGACCTCATCAAAGACCTGTGGCATATAATTCTGTCCAACTGGATCTGGTGGCACCTGGAACTCCAACATACATTAGATCCATGTCAGTGGCAGCTACAATAGGGGAAGAACTCAGTCTTTAGTATTAGGGCACCCAATTACAATCTTGTGCCACATGAATTACTTCACAAGCACTATAAGACACAAGCCGTATCTCGCCAATGTGCACATAAATATGAACTAACCCTGTTAAATGTAGATGTGTGACTCTACCTGGCAACACTGTTACCAATACCAGGAGAAGGGGAAAAGCTCCACTGATGTGACATGGTAATCCAGACTATTAGTAAGGCACGAGCAGATCCCAGACAGACAAAACCAAGGTCTTGTTTCATTCACAGATGGATCATCCTACTGTTTACACAGGCAGCAAAACCTGGCTACACAATTGTGGAAGAGTGGCAGGTTGCAGATGCCAGAGCCCTTCCAGCAACAGTTAGTGCTTAAGGGGCAGAGTTAATTGCCTTAGCCTGCTCAGCAATGCCTGGGAAGCAGAAGGTGAGTAAGTATTTACCCAGATTCAAAGTGTGCTCTTGGCGTATGCCACACAGTAGGCATATTGTGGAAAATCCCATCTCCTCAGGAAAAGGTGTGGCTAATGGAACAGAAATTTGGGACTTGTTGGACACAATTCCACTTCCCAAAGAAATTGCTGTGGTTTGATGTCCATTCCTGTCCTGTACAGGAGACGCTACCGTAATCAGCCAAGGGGATGTCTTAACTGAGGCAGCAGCAAAGGCCGCAGCTCGTCAACCTGCGGGGAACATTATGGCAGTTACTTCAGATAAGAGCTCATGGCCTGATGCTGACCACACAAAAGGATTATAACCAATCAGGTGCAACGAGTGAAGAAAAGGAACAGTGGGAAAAGTTGGAAGTAGTGCAAGACTGAAGATGGAATATGAACAATAGGGGGAAAACATGTCTTACTGAAGAAATAACTGATAACGAATGGTTCCATGATGAAGTTCATGGAAGAATGGAAGCAGTGGCTAATCAAGTACAGCAAGTATGGGCAGATCTGGGTGTCTATGCAGCTGCTAAAAGAATTATTAATACCTGTCCCACCTGTCATAAATCCTCACTTATAAAACTGAATTGTGAAATTGACCATGAGCATTTTTCCCATTCCAAAGATTGCAAATGGATTAGATGGATATGCCTGCAGCATGTATATATAAACACTGGCTAGTGATAGCAGATTTTGTTAGCTTCACAAGGGGAGGCATGCCCAGTTATTAATACCAGTTGTTGCATGTACATTGACCAGAGTGGAAGGATTTCAGCCAATGTCCAAAGTTGTGGGAACAAGTAAAATTAATGCATAAAATATAACAGGACAATATTTCAGCAAGATTCCAAGACGTATGATCACTTCTTCACCAACAGTTCACCAAGAAATATTGGCTCACCTCCTGGGTACCAGATTAGGAACTTGGGCAAAATGAATTCTTTGTAGGTTATTCATTTTTATAATGATCTTTGAAATAACTTTTTGTTTGAATTCAATGCTGTAACATTTGCTGTACTCAATTCCTTAGGGTATTCTGCTCCCATATAACAGGAATGTTAATAAAAACAAAAGGGAGGACTGTTGTAGAAAATGTTAGTTTCAACTTAGCACTAGCAGCTTAAACATTAATAGCTAGAGTATGCAAAGCCTGTAGGCTGTGGTATATGAGCTGTGACATCCACATTATAGCATGCCAATTAGCTAACTACAGAACCAGAAGATAACCTAGGAGGATGTGAAACAGGATACAGAACCACTGTATATTGTCTAAGGAGATGACCACTTAGAAGTGCTTAGTAAAAAACCAGAAAGAAAATCAATAAAAAGCAAGAAGACCCCAGACTCCAATATTACCATTGGTCCTAGCTGTCACATGAGGGGCGAACTTAGATGGTAAAGGAATAATTGCCAAGGGATTTCTTTGTTTGTGGTCCATCTTTGGAGATGCCTAGTTTGAGCTGGAGCACTGTTAATAAAAAAAAGTCTGTTTTCGACTTACTGATTCTGCCAAGGCTAGAGCCGAACCCTGCTATGGTGCCTGCTATGTATAATTTCCACTGCACCATCTGCCGGCCAGTCATTACCCCTGGAGATCCCTGCTCTCCAGACTGTCGGCTGTGGCAAAGCAGTCCATCATCTCACAGAAGATTAGGAAGGTCATGACATGTGGGACGCAAATTCCCATAGCGTACAGCATATCCGCTAGGTTTTAATTTCTATTTTACAGTCATAAAATCTTCTGTTCTGTTTGAAAAGTACATATCTGTTACAGCCGAATTGTTCTAAGTTTCACCATTCCTACCCACTAAACCAGTCTGATTGTCATCTTTGGCACCATATCAGGTTTGTCACTGCTTTTCTTCCACAGAGATTTTGGGACCTTGTCAAAGCACTCTTTCTTCTGCCAATAATTTGGGTCCCTGGCTTGTATGGTTAGGGATTAAGGTAGGTTTGAACTCAGGCAGCTGCATTTTTGTAACTAAGCCTGAAAAAAGCCTGAAGGTGTGGTAGAGGCAGTCAGCAGCTGACAATCTCCCATGAGATCAGAAACACCAGCAGGGGATGTGCAGGAGAGGTGCCAGTAACTGTGAAACCACTGTGCAAATGACCATGTGTGTGACACTGAGTAATTTGAACCTAGTGCGGGGTGCTGAAGGGAAGCCAGGTGGATGGCAGAAGTGTGCTGTGAGATGCTGGGGGCAGCCCCCATGGCTGCAGAACCCGCCTGTGCAGACCCTGCTGATGTGGAAGGGCTCATGACAACTGCTACTAGCATGACAGAGCTGTGTTGCAAAAAAGGGCACTTTTGTGAGCTGACATAACAGGTCCTAAAAGTATTTTGATAGCATTTTGGGAAGATCAAATTCCTCTAGGTTACAAATAGATACCTAATCAAGATACCCCATAATGTTATCTTCACCTCCAGTGGAACACATTGCATCTCAAAGCCAAGGAGCTGGGGTTGTTTTTACCTGGGTGACCTTCCAGACAGGCCACGAGCGGAAAAAGCAACATTGCTTCTTCCTTTTTCCTGGGAAGCAAGGGATCACATCACTTCTTATAGGGTAATTGAGTAAGTGTTGGGGTTTTGAGAGTTCACCTTCTGGGGAATTCTTTTTCTCCCATGCATGTTACCACAGCAACAAATTGCTGGGTCCTTGGGAGAAACAAAGGCACTGGCCACAGGGGGAGGGGTCCGGGGAGCCACCCTCTTTCACCTGGGCTGGCTGGCAGTGAGTGCGCTCGGCGTTCGTTCAGAGGGAGAGAGGTTGCCATCCGTCCTGCTGCCGCAGGTTTTCCAGCTGCCTTTCTTCTACCGGAGAAAACCCGGGATTCCCAAACCCGCCTTTCCCTGCCCTGTCGGGAGCCGGGCTGCAGCCGCGGAGCCTTCGCTACATCGTAGCTCCGCACGCCCTGCCTGCCGAGACTCCCGCGGTTCCTGCTGCCGCTCCGGAGTTTGATACATCTCGTCTGCCACCCGGGATCTGCTCATCTCTGCTGCTCCAGCCTGCTGTTCCCGAGGGTCCGGCCGGGCACCGGGATCAGCTGCCCAGGGGGTTTGTGCAGCCTTTGTTCCATCCCTTCCCGGCTCGGCCGAGCCGCCATCACCGCCTGCTCCCCGAGCCCGCTCCGGAGCGCCCCCTGCAGCCGCGGGGGAACCATCGCACCCGCCCCGCTCACCGGGAGCCGCCAGCGCCCCTGCCGGCTGTGAGCGGAACTGCACCCACGGGGAAAGGGCCTGACAGCCGAGAGAGGCCGGCACGGGGTTTGTGGTGCTGTTCGCCGTTACTGCCAGAGTTACTGTTGTTCTTTTGCCTTGTTATACATATATATATATTAGTAAAGAACTGTTATTCCTACCCCCTCATATCTTTGCCTGAAAGTCCCTTAATTTAAAAATTATAACAATTTGGAGGGAAGGGGGTTACATTTTCCATTTCAGGGAGGCTCCTGCCTTCCTTCACAGACACCTGTCTTTTAAAACCAAGACAGTAAGTAAGGAATGGCACTCAAATAAACCCTGGGGTTTAAGCTAGAATGGTCTCTGCTCACTTCTGGTCAATTATGGGGCATCCCCCCTTCTGACTGGGGAAATGCACCAGAGCTGATGGTAGGAATTGTTTTTCTCCGGCCCTCCTTTCCAGTGGCTCTTGGCTAATAGCTGGAACAGGCTGGCAAGGAGAAAGCAGAGACAGGATAAGGCTGAAAGCAGACCCTTAGGATTCCCTCCTAGGTCAGTTAATGCCATGGGCAACCAATCCCCTCACACACCAATGGGGCCAAGGAGCGATGTTGTCAACAACAGATAGAAAATCCGTAACTGGGTTCCGAAACAATGGCATTAAGAAACTATCTGATGATCTGCAATGTGCGCAGTGCCTGCTTTCCTCCTGATCTGGCTCCTCTGATCTGCTGAATGCATCGACCAGAGATTTTCTACAGGGCACTTACTCGGGCTGTTTCCTGTGTGGATTTTACAGTGTCTAGTAAGATCTTGGCTCACTCACTGCTGGTCCTTCAAGCCGGTGCCCTCACAAGCCTTCCTCATCTAACAGGCTGCTTTCACAAAACCTGTGGGAACATAATTGTCTGGGAAAGCTCTGTGCCTTTATCTGCCTGAAGTAGCAAACTCAGCGAATGAACACAGCTGGAGGAAGAGCATTTCCTCTGCTTACAAAACTGGTCTGATTACATGTGTAGGTTTTTACGTGTCATGTCTTCTTTACTGTGCACAGCGGCTTTTCACTGCCTCACTGTGAAACATTAAGGACTAGAAACCCAGAGGGAGATGAGTTTTAATGCCTTCAGGGATCTTCCAAAACATCTGCTGCAAGAGTTGCCATCACTGCAGGGTGTGTACAATACTCAGGGTATATAGCAATAGACATAGAAGGAAATACCTTAAACTTTGCCTATGAACCCTACAAGGATCTAACTGGAAGCAATTACAGAGAGTATCAATGAAAAAAATAGAATCTTTTATTTAAAAAAAAAATTAACACAAAATCCTTTCCAAGAAAAACTAGAGGTTTTGTCCATTCATGGATTACCATATCATGGCACCAGGACATTTGGTGCAACTCACTGGTTGTGGCATTGTGTTACCTTTCTCTCCACTTCCCACATCAGTCTTTGTCAATGTTGGGACAGAACTTCTTTCTAAGGTATGCCTGATGCTTCCCTTGCATGTGATGCCATCACCACTTCTGTGTCACAGTTTCCCACAGCCTGAACTTACAAGCACTGAAGCTGTGAGATTTTTATCGGATCACAGTTATGAGTGGCTGTACACTGGACCATGAATCTGTAGAGATGGGCATGTTCCCATGGATGAGCATGATCAGCAGTCTTATCTAACTCAAAGAGGTAACTTGCCATTAATGGTGTGAATAGGATCATCACAGTCCCTGCCTTTTGATTTCACACCTTTAGTGTCACAACCCCTTGTAGAGCATGACCATTCCTGCAACTAAATTCAGAATCAGACGCATTTTAAATGTTTGCTCTCACATGTCTGCTGAGGGTCCACCCTCCAAAGTCTGAGAACTCTATTATGTCTGAAATACTTTCCTGTTCCTGGGCTCTTCTCAGTGAGAACAGAACAAGAGGCAACAGGCAGAAACTGATGCACAGGAAGTTCCACACAAACATGAGTCAGGACTTTATATGTGGGTGACTGAGCACTGGAACAGGTTGCCCAGAGAGGTTGTGGAGTCTTCCTCACTGCAGATATTCCAGAACCATATGGATACAATCCTGTCCTGCTGAATGGATTCAGAAGGACCTCGATAGGCTGAAGAATTAGGTGGAGAGAAAACTAATGAGGTTCAACAAGGACAAGTGTAGGATACTGCACCTGTGGAGGAATAACCTCAAGTGCCAGTACAGGCTGGGGACTGATGTGCTAGAGAACAGCTCTGCGGAGAAGGACCTGGGACTCCCGGTGGGTGACAAGCTGACCATGAGCTGGCAGCACCCTTGTGGCCAGGAGGACCAATGGTACCCGGGGCTGCACTGGGAAGAGTGTGGCCAGCAGGTCAAGGGAGCTGATCCTGCCTCTCTACTCATCCCTAGCGAGGCCACATCTGGAGTGCTGTGTCCCGTTTTGGGCTTCTCAGTACCAGAGAGACAAAGAGCTACTGTAGACGGTCCAGCAGAGATGGTGAGGAGCCTGGAGCATCTCTCTTATGAGGAGAGACTGAGGGAGCTGGACTTGTCTGGTCTGGAGAAGACTGAGAGTGCATCTCATCAACGCATATAAATGTCTCAAAGGCATTTGTCAAGAGGACGGTGCCATTGTGACAGAGTCAGGATGGCCACAAACCAAAACACAAAAAGTTCCACCTCAACATGAGGAAGAACTTCTTTACATGGAAGAAAGCAGAGCACTGGAACAGGCAGCCCTGGCATGTCGTGGATCCTCCCTCTCTGAAGACATTCCAAACCCACTTGGGCGGGTTCCTGCGTCACCTGCTCCTTGGCAGGGGGGTTGGGCGAGATCCAGAAATCTCTTCCAAACTTAACGAATCTGTGGCTCTGTGGCTCGTGCTCTGAGACAACGCTGCTTCAGCAAAGAAGTCAGAACACAGAGCCACAAGCATCCCCCACCAGCCCGGCCCAGGCTGTGACTCCTGGGATCCGAGATCCCGGGATTTAGTGATTCCTGAGGGGCGGTGCTTTGGGCCGAGCCAATCGGCGGCCGGGCGGGGGCCCCGGGCGGGCACGCTCGTGACGCTGCACGGGCTATGGTGGCTGAGTAGTGACACGTCTCCTTGCGCGGCCTGGGAAGGGGCGGGCGAGCGGGCCTGCCTGCCTGCCTGGGATCTCGCGGGATCCCGGGGCGGCCACACCGGGGGGCCGCCGGCGGCAGCGGGGACGGGCGGCCGGCGCGGCCATGGCGGG
>VZTI01003812.1:209459-241445 GCA_013397865.1 Struthidea cinerea
CCCGTCCGGCCCTGCCCGCGCCCCCGGGTGCCGCCTGGAGGGGCGGCGGCCCCGCGCTGTGCTCGCCGGCGGCCATTTAGCGGTACCTGGGCCGGCGGGAGGGTCCGGGGGGCCGCCGCCCCCAAAGTGCGCCCGGCTCCGCGCCGCGGCTCCTGCAGAGTCATCGCCGCGCGTCGGGGTCCGGGGCTTTGTTTATGGTTTGGGTTTTCCCTTGTCTTCCCGGAGTGTTTCGGGGTCGATGACCTAAATTTTAATCGCGGGGAAAGAACAAGCTATGGAGTTGGGGCCAAAGAGGAAAAGTTACCGGGCTCTGCTTTTATGTGCCATAAGGTCACAGCGACTGCGAAAATGGGGATTTAATCTTTTCCCATTGCGAATCACGGTTAAATGTTCGGAGGGCTACATTTCTGTTTCACCCTTCGGGGTGATGCTTTGTGTCCCTCAACAGTGTTATAAAGTTTCTTTGAATAGTTCAGAATCTCATTTCTAAAGTAATATTCCTCTTTGTCTTTCGTGCATCCCTCTGTTCTTGGGAGGAGAAGGCGTTTTGGTGTACAGGCTGTACAGGAACACGTTTTTAACAGCAGTTCTGAGATTAAAAAGGCTGTAGAAATTGTGTTTAAGGGCTGGGTGCTAAGTGCTGAGTAAAACAAGGATGCTTGATGCTGATTCCCATTGCAGAAACCTACTGACCTCTTAAGAACACTTGTACTTTGCAATCTGAGATGAATCCCTTTTGTTTCTTGCATCTTTTTACGTTCAGTATCTGGTGGTTATTTAGTGGCTTTGATGTAATTTTAAGTGGCTTGCCAGGTTCTGCTGAACTTAGTTTTATATGTAAAAGAAATACCCAGCAATGAACTCTTAATTCTGCACCTTCTAGTAAGGAGTAAGATGGAACAAATATTGTTCTGGTGCTGAATCACAGCTGTTCACGGTGTTGGTTGTTGCCAGACATGCCTGTGGCTTCTGGCAGGGCCCTGGCTGGACAACCTCTTTGGAGGATTGGTCTTTCTCCTCCAGGTACTTACTACCTGTTGTACAGCTGAGGAGTTAGTTCTCTCTGCAGAAAGGAAAGGATTCTCTGACTCCTCTTTCTGTGTCCTGACTGTTGCAAGAGGGAGGCGTTACTGTTGTTAAAGATGTTTTGTAATCTTTGGGCTGTTCTTGAGGAGCAGGGGATCAGAGAGAGAATATTAATTCTGTAGCCTTTTTCCAAACCTCAGGATTTTTGTTTTATTTTTGTTCTGGTGAAGGGTGGGAGGCAGTGGGGGACAAAATTCGCTTTTTCTCTTGAATAATGCTTTACTTCCTCCGTAGTTCTTAGAAGCTGCTTCTTCGGAAAACGATTGTGACTTGTTTGAGATGCTGTGCAGAATGGTATGGCCAGCAGGGCCACTCTGGGATGTTAACATCAGTTTCCGGGGGGCTGACAGAAGCAGGAAAAGCTGTAGAAATGCTGTCAAACTTGAAAGCACTTTATTAGCCTTACATAGTTGGTCTTCAGCTATCCTTACAGAATGGCAGAAAATGAAAACCTGACTTTGGAATATGGCTGTATGGATTTCACCCAGTTTCCAAAGAGGTCTGCCATTAAACGTTACTAATTTCTTTCCATCTAGCCAGCATTGTCCAGTATATGGAGCGCCTGCTGCATGTTGTTCTGCAGTCAGTGCTAGATTTTTACAAAGCTGTGTCAAGCCATACTTTCCAAAAGAAAAGGTAGATTTTATTATGCTGTTGGTGCAAAGAAATGAGTCAACTAAGTGAAAATCACCAATGGAAATGAATGGAGATGGAAGAATGATTTCTGCCTCGTAATTGTCTTAATGGATTTTAAAATGTGAATGTAGTCCAGTTTTTAGCATATGCGTTAATGGCATGCCTACAGTCTCCTGATTGAGTTTTGTTCTGCAGGCTCTTTTTAAAAAAGCAAGGAGTTGAGATGTCATGCAGGTCGTAATTTGGGACTAATGTTGATCTACTAAGTAAGATCGTATGAAGTAAATCTGCTAAGTAGTAGAACACTGTGATGTTCAAGTTGTTTAAGTGTATGGCTCTTAGGCAAGTAATTTCCAGCAAAATCCTCTCAGTATTTTTCTCACAGCTTTTTGTATGTATTCAACCATGCCTGTTCCAGCATTTGAACAAGATTTCAGGAATAAATTAAAACCTTGTGATGATGAAAAATACTAATTGTTTAGCCACCACTTCTTCTTTTCAGAGTAATTCACTAGTTTAAAAAACCAACAAAACCACATATTTCAGAAGCTAAGAGAAAGCCTGTGTCTTCAGAAGGGAAATTTTCCAACACTACTGACTCCTGCTTCCTTTGATGAGCAGAAATATCTGAAGGTTGATATGTTATTTTGATGCCAGTTTAGAGTGGAGTTTCCAGTACTGAGGCACAGTACCAGGCCAAAGACTGTAGGTGCTAAAAAGTTAGAAGTGGAGAAATTCTTCAGCCTTTTCTCAATATTCTATGAGAAGACTGTCTTTCTTATGTAAACTATTTTAAACAAGGTCACAGTTTCATAAACTTCTTGCACCTGCAAGCTTCTTTTGCAAGATTGTTATGGCTTTGACTTTGAAAATATTTTGGAATAGGTATCTTAGAACTTGGCCAATCCTCACAAGGGATGGATGGCCGAGGAACCAATTACCTATTGCCATTCAACACACTTTTGTGATCTATCCTATAAAAGTAGTTAGAAAATTATTAAAGCACTTCCACTTGTTCGTAGGCCTGGACTGTATGTACTTTTCTTTATGCGTCTCGGACGTGGCAGCGTTATCAGACAATAAGCTCTACCAAGACCTCTGCCCTCTGCGTGTAGGACCAACTAACATTTTTGTTCTGGACTTGTGTTTTGCGCTACCTGTGCTAGAGAACACAGCCTTTGTCGCCCTTGGTGGACTTGGTGAGGTGCAGTTGTACTGGTGAGCTCGTTCAGCTCCAGCTGCAGGAGAGCCTGTGAGGAGTCAAGAAGACCAGATCAGAGGGAGCTTTTGAAGCAAATCAGATGCTTGTCCTTCTCGCTTCGAGACCCTTTTGCAATGCAGACCAGAGCATCCAAAAGACACAGAGCAGATTCCTTTTTTGGTAAAAACTAGGTTGGAAGATGAGCTTCAGCCACATTGTGTTGTAAGAGCAGACTAGAGCTAGTGTGAAGCAAGGGTGAAATGCTTATTGCAGGAAGGTCAAGCCGTTGCTGCCTGCTGCTTCCATCTATAAATGCACTGCCATGGATTGCTGGTATGTGATACAGTACAGAGTGCCAGTGGAGGGAGAAGAACAGCAAAAATCTGGGAGTTGCTGATGGCCTGTAACATTTTAGGATTTGGTCTGTGCTCTAGTTTTGTAGTAAATGCTCATAGAATAAATAAAACACCCCAAAACTCAGTGTTTGCTTTTGCCGTAGTGAAGATTGGAAAGTAAGACTGGATCTATATTGCTTTACTACTTCCAGGAAACTCAAAATGTGTTACCTATGTCAGATTTGTAGTAGAATAGTTTTTTGGCAGGCCATTAAGATTTTGCTTTTAGTTCTTCTTAAAATAAACTTTTGGAAAGCGTTTTCAATACTACTGTCTGGAAGAACAGCATGATGTAACTTATGTTTCTAAAGTCCTGAGAAAAATTTGAGCTGCTTTTATTTCCTGAGTGTCTAAACCTGCTTTTTTCAGGCATTCTGAAAGAGTCCATATGAAGTGTTGCTGCAGCCTGCAGTAGGGGTTGATGCTAATATTTGGGAGGGTTTTGCTGTAGTGTGCTAGACACCCTGTGAACTGTCCCATAATTTCATTACCTCAGCTTTGATGAACCAAACAAGCAGGTAATTGACTTTGTAAACCAGATTTGTCCAAATGACTTTACCTCCTTGGTGTTCACTCCAGAGCTAATAAGGCTCTTAAAAAAGGTTAATTGTTCAGCTTTGTGTCTTGGACTGAGGTTTCATAATTGCATCAAGGTAGCAGTACTCTAACAGAATTAAGTCTTGTATTTCTCCCCCTCCCTTGTGCCAAGCAGAGCACCTGAGCAGTGTATGGGAATGGAAGAAACTCATTTTAGCTAAAATTAATTTTTGGCCCTTTTTTATTCTTCTGTCTTACTTTTAATGTGTATTCGTTTCTGTGTAAGACTTTGTGGGTGCTTGGGATGGTGCAGGATGTGACTGAGGGAAGAAGACTGATTTTTTCCATGTTGTTGATGGCTTCAGGTGATGGTGAGTGTGGCTTCAGGCTACATTGTTTATCCTTGACTTGTTTTTTTAAAACACTATGTGTGTATATATGTTTTATTACTAAAAAAAAGTCATACTTTTTCTGGATTATCTCTGTTTTGGGAAAATACTGGTATAAATTTAGCCTAATTACTGTGAGGAAAACCATCGCAAGGACTGCCCTTGGAATAAAAAATGTGGTTGCTAAAATGTTATTCTGGTGCAGATTCATTCTTAACTAAAAGGTATTTTCTGCAATGGGAATTTTCAAGGTGTTTTTCAAAAAGTTAATTGTGAGAGTTGAAGATAAAGTTTTTTTTTTTTTTCTCCCTCTGCAGTTAGGGGTGGAGGAGTGCCCATCAAAGTATCTTCCTGTTGTTGGACTTGCTTTGAATTTTCAGTGTAAGCTTGTGTAGTTTAAACGTCAGCATCTGCAAGGGAAATGGAGAGCAAGGGGTGAATTAATTTAGTTGGATAATATGGCAGTTGTTGCACAATGCTGATGTGTTTGCTGAACTTTGTGTACTTTTTGATTTATACCTGTGCTGCTGAATGGCGACACATAATTATAAAGCTGTGCTGAAACAGGTGGTCATAGATTGTGATGTGCTTTGTACTTAAGTACATGTATCTGGAAGCTTGTTATTTCATCTTTTTTATTTTATTTAGGTCTACATTAAATAAATTATCCTGTTTTAGGGCATTGGGTATTCTTAATTTGTTACAAAGCTGATGGAAAGAATAGAAATCTCTATCCTGAGTTTTTTACAGTAACATGAACAAAACAAGATGTTGAAAACGGTTCAAAAACCCCAAAGATTAACAGCTGTGAATGCAGGGATAATGCTAATACAAGTTTGCAGTCTCTTCTCTGAGAGAAAAGAGGCTGTAGGAGCTATTCTGTTTGGAATGTAGATCTTCCTTCTTGAAGTTTAAGAACATAAAAACCTACTGTAGGGAAGGAGAAAAAACAGATGAATGGCTGCATTTTTGTATCTAGAAAAAAGTCTTGATATGAAATGGATAAAAGCTATTTAGTTTACTTTTATTGTAACAGAAATCCATACAAAGTCTGTGGTGTTTCGGGGTTTTTTAAAAATTTGTTTGATTTTGTTTGTTTCTGTTTCTTGTTGTTGTTGCTCCCCAGTCCGGCTATATGTTGCCCTGTTGCTCACTACTAACGCTTTTCCTTTGCACCCTCCCCTCTCAGATGTTTCTGTGTGAGATATAGCTAAAGTTTTCTTGAAGAACGTTGGGCTAGTACAAAGAAACTTAAAATAATCTGATTAAGGAAGGCAATTTCCTGCTAATCTTTGAAGTTCCAGTGCCTCTAGGAAGTAGCATAGGCAGTTAGAGAACCCTAGTACTATTCCAGCCTTTTTTGTATTGAGGCTGAGCAAAGTACAGAAATATTTAAAAAACACAGCTGACTTGGTGACTGTTAAAAGGGAAAATATAGTATCATGTTGATACTTAATACTATTTCGTTCATTTTTTACTGTACTGCTATTTTGAGGCAGTAGGGCTTTTTGTATACTTCTGTAGATAGTAGTTGGCACTCACAACCTTGATCAGAAGTCCTGAGAAAGTTCTGTAAAAGTTTGCTGTCTTAGGAACCATACTTCTCAGTATATCTGCCCACTATACTGGATATCTCTGTGCAGAAGTGTCAATAATGAAGGTTTCTTGGTAATTTTTTGGTGTATTTTTCATCTGTGTATGTTGAGGCTGACCTCAGAGATTCTCGTATTAATCCCCTGCTTTAAGATGCAAGTAGGGGAACTGAGGGTATGAAGTTTATTTGGCTAAGGACAAAGAGTGAGTGTGCAACTTGGATGTGACTCAAGCCAGTGTAGAGAATGCAGGCAGCACTTCTGCAGTTTTATCTGTAATGGCGTAATGAGCACTTGTACCTCACAGCAGCTGGGGGAGAGGAAGCAGCATTGCTGGTGCTCCCACTCTGGGTAAAATTCTTTTATGCGGCTTCTAATCCTCTGGTGTGAGATAAGATTGGTTGGAGTGGGTTAACTGTGATGCCTGTCTTTGCCCACAGCTCACTGAAATCTCATTAACCTTACTCCAAAGTATTTCACAGCATTTTGGTAATTGGTAATGCAGGATAAAGTACAGGATGCTGGTAAAGGACAGGATAAAACCCCAGGATGCCTTGCTCATTGCTAATGTGGTGGATAAGCATGGATGTGAAAACTTGATATCTGTGAATATATAAGCATTTTGTGCCCATATGTGTGTGCTTATCCTTTCCTGTTAATATAACCTTTCATCATTGTGTCAGGAAGTGGGAGGAGAGTCAGTGAAACTCAGTTATGCATTTAAGAACTGTTATTACATACAAATTGAGATTTTTGAGAGATTGAGTGTAGCATGGTTGACTTAAACCGTTTCAAGTTCAGAAAAATACAGTTTATTAGGTGACTGTTAAAAGGCAGAATATAATGTAATGGTGATACTTAACTCTATTTTGATAACTTTTTTTTTCCTGTATTGCTGTTTTGAAGTGATAGGGATTTTTTGAGAAACATTTGAAGAAGGGGCAAACATCCTGAGATGTCACTAGTAATGCCCAGCAATTATCTCTAAAACTATTTTTCAAAACAAAGCGTTTGCACAGTTTTCCAAACTACTCTGTTATTTGGAAAAAAATTGCCTGTGTTTTCATGGAATTTTTTAAAAGTATTGTAATCTTACTATAAGCACTGTAGCTTCCTAGCAGTAAAATAAAATTAATAGCCCTGTATTAGAGATTGGTTGAGTAGGTTCGAGATGGTCAGAATACAAAATGCTGAAAAGCTTTTTTTGTGGCGAGTTAAAGATCAAGCCATTACAAGAACTTTATCTTTCATTGTGTGTATGTAAAAATAAAGTAGTTTCTATTTTAAAATAATCCTATGTTATGTAAGCTTATGAAAATAGTGTACTGAAGGTTTTATTACATGCCTTGTTCATTTAATAGTTGCTGCAAGGTTATCTTGACTACTCACATAGATGACACTAAACTACCAGGATATATAGGCTATGTATTAGAGAATTCGATTCAGTTATGGTTTCATGGGCAGCTAAATGGTTCTCGGAGAAGGAATGGGAATTTTGAGAGAGAAGCAAGGTAAATGACAAGGAATAGAATCAATAGTGATTCCATAGTTTGTGTTTTTTTGGTTTGTTGGTTGTGATTTTTTTTTTTTTTTTAATTTGTGTTTCAAATTCATGCCTGTGAAGAAGGGTTGAGATCTGCAGCAATTTGAACAAGTCTAGACTGGGGCTGCTGCTGCATCCTTGCCCCCTGTGGTGCTGCCTTCTCCCATTATGGGGTTTATAGCCCTTTCCCTCAGTTATTAGCCAGGACCTGACATGTGTCTCTGTGTCATGGTGACTAGGGTTGTGCTGGCTAGAAGTATCAAGAGCAGGGAGAGGCACAAAATAGGTACTTAATTTCTTTCCTGAGCAAAAAGATTAGTGTCTGCACCAGTTTTTAAATAAGTATACAATTAAGAAGATTGAAGAGGTGTTTTCAGATTTTCATCTATTATTTCTCTTTTACAGGAAATTGCTTACAAACATTTTAAATTCAGAAGATTCCTTTATGATGGTTGGCTGGATGAACTGTTTGAAACTAGGATATTTGTAAGCATTGTGGCTTCTACAAAGGCTTACCAATAAAGTTTCAAATACCCTTTTTTCTTTAGAAACAAAAAAATGGACATATGGGTCAGATCAGGTGAGGGCTTTTATGCAATATTAAAGAAGTGAATACCTTAAGGAAGGAATAACAGGACAAGCATAAATGGTGCTTCCTTTGAATATTCTCCGTGTTTCCAGTGGTTGTGAGTTCAGTAACTCCTTTGATATAGCATCTATACCATCCTGTGTGAGGGAGGTCACCAGATCTGCTGGCCACACTGCAAATAATTACCTTTGTTTTGCAGCTGCTTCTGATGTTGCTTAACAATCCTTATTTGCTCTACTGGAAGAGGCAGTAAACGTTCAGTCCTGTCTGTCCTGGCTGTCACTTAGGTTTTTTACAGCCTTCCATTACCGCTCCTTGCACTTTACTCTCTCCCAGCTGGAAGATTTGTAGATTATATTTTGGACATAAATCTCCTTATATGTTTGATGGCCCTTGTTCACCTTAATTGAATATTTTCTGGTTGTCCCTCTTTGAGAGGTGGGGACTAGGACTGTGCATCATACTTGAGGTATGTACAACCTCAAGGTTGGACATACCTCCAGCTTATGTGGTGGAGTAATAATCCCTTCCTTTTCTCATAGGAATGCTCTTAACACTTGCTCTTATTTTTATTAGT
This sequence comes from Struthidea cinerea, assembly GCA_013397865.1. Lineage (NCBI taxonomy): Eukaryota > Metazoa > Chordata > Aves > Passeriformes > Corcoracidae > Struthidea > Struthidea cinerea. The sequence continues at coordinate 218,005 of VZTI01003812.1, forward strand.
AGTAAGCATTCAGCTGAGGTTTGCGTAGAACAGTTTCTCACAACACCAAGATTGCATTCGTGAGAGGTAACGGTCAGCCTTGAGCTCATCCTTGTATATATAAAATTAGATAGCCCCCACTGCTCTGTACAGTTTCATACTCTCAATTTCATGTGCCATTCAGTAGTGCACTTGCTTGATCTTTACAATTCTTCAGGATGCCCTTGTCCTTTTTACACAGACTAAGTTAATATCATCCAGAAGCTTTATTTTACTGCTCACCCTTTTAGTCAGATTACTTATTAGTGAAGTGTATTGTAGTTCCAGCACAGATTCCTGCAGAGCTCCTGGTGATTTCCTTCTGCTGCGAGAATTCACCATTCACTCTATCTTCTAGTCACGTATTTATTTTTATAATAGTTAGATGGTTGTCCTGAAGGACTTCTAAGAGGAACATTTCAAAAGCCTTTTGGAAACCACAGACTGCATCAGCAGTATCTGTTCCGTATGTTTACTTCCTTTAGAGGACTTCACCTTTACCAAAGACGTCACTGATGGTAAATGGATGTATGGTACTTATCCTTGTGTTCTCTAATTCTGTCCTTTGTTGGAGTTTCTTCCGGGTGTGCATCAGAACAAAACCGACTACAAGCATTTTTAGTGATTGGTGATATGCAGAGTGACTTCTGTTTAGGTTTGTTTTGGATTGAATGTGTTCTGGTTTCCTCCCCACACCAAACTGATAGAATTAAGCTAATACTTAAGAGTGTGTAATCTTGGAGCCCAGCACTGTTGTTGGCTTCATCTGAAATTGTTAGCCTTGACTCATGTGGGTGTTGTTCCATAGTAAAATGTCCAGTTTTCTGATTCCTCTCAGATTCTGTTAAAGTTTTGCAATGCACCTATAGGTCCACCCCTACTATAAATTAGATAATTTAGTTGATGGAGCTTCAAAGTTAGCATAGTTAGTTCCACTGACAGTTTTGTCAGTGCAAATGAGACAGTACACTAACAGGAAGGACAAGGTTTGGAAATGGCTTGATTAGCAGTAGTGTAATGTGGAACTGTGCCTGGCTGACTATAAACAGAAAGCTTGAGTAAGTAAACTCTGAAAAGAAGTTAACTTTCAAGATGTTGAATCATCTTATGTTGCTGTTTTTTAGAGCTGTTAGTAACAAATGCTATCTTTTGGTCAGCAAATATGTGTGGCATTGTGGGAATGAAAAGTTAGGTTACTTTTTGTTCCTTTTAAGCTTAATCTAGTTGCTGCAAAACATGCTCTGGAAAAAAGCACCCTTGCTGTTAAGTCTTTCACAGGTCTCTTTGTAGTTAATGAACTGCTTGGGGTTTTAATACTTAACATGTACTCAAAACACATGATTTTTTTAGCTTAATTCTGTGAATATTTACTAGCCAGAAAAAATCTCTTTGAAAACAACTGGGGTGAGATTATTCAGCTGTAAATGTTTTAGTGAAGAGGGTAACTTGGACATGACCTCTTTATAGATAAATAATGAGGGTAATGAGGACAATTCTTATAATCTTCACTGCTATGGTCCATTTGAAGTCCTGTAACATGCTTTCCATTTTTAATTTATTTTTTTTTTTAAAGTAATCCTAATGGAAACACTAGTGGTTATTTGAAGGCTTTTGGATTTAAGCAACTGCGTTTTAGAACACTCTAAAATCAATTTAATTTGCTTCATGCCTCTTAATTTGGGGTTTTACAGTAGAAGTCAATCCTATTATAATAAGTTTTGAAATTGCTTAGTATTTCAGAGGAGTTGCTGACTTTGTGAGTTTGCTGCAAGTTTGAATCCTGCCACTTAGTTGCTGTTAAAGATGGGTTACTGCTTTTAAAACATAGTTACCAGTGTTTGTCAGTGGCTTTTTTTGAAAGTAAATCTATGGGTTTTTTTCCTAATCCTGTGATTTTTTAAATTATTCTCAGATAACATACTATATCCGTGTGGAGTCTTATTTTATAATAATTATCAAGGAAAATGTCAATAGAGTTAAGCAAAGATGGCCTAGTGAAGCAGTAGGGTAGCGTTTTCCTGCTTCATCTGTCATACAAGAAATGGTTCAGTGCTTAAGGAAGTAAATTTGTTCAAAGAGCCTCAGTTCAAGACCTCAGTGAAAGTAAATTTGTTCAAAGAGCCTCAGTTCAAGACCTCAGTAAATAAATTGTTCATACATTACTTAATTTCTGCTACTGTTGGAGTAGAAAAAAGCCCAGGAGTTCAGATTTTGCATATATGTGTGCGTGTATAAACATATGTATATATATATACATAACTGTTGAAAGCAAATAGGAGCGTACTTAGTGTACAGTTTAGAGGATTAAAACTGTGGAGCCCTGAATAAAACCCAGCAAACCTGGAAACTCTCAAGAGTGTTTTGACTGAGCCTGTTGCCCTCAGTTTTAATGGAACAGATTTAATGCTTAGAGCCATGGTACCCCTGGGCTGTAACTTTTATTCAAGACTTGCATGATGTGTGTATTACTTGCATCTCTTGATGCTTTCCACAGGTACAAGTTCTCCATTCAGGTGTGGAGAGAGGATGACACACTACAAATGAGTTTTGTGAAGGTCTGGTTTTAAAGTGATCTTGGCATTTCCTAGGGCTGCAGAACTATGTCGCTCTGTGTTCTTTGCTGAAAGAAGTAATTTTCTTTCGAAACCATTCTCCTTTAGATGAATTGTCTGCAGCTGGTGGGCAGAATGTTTCATGTGCACCTCCTCCTGTTTCTTTTTCTGACAGAGTCCACTGGAGCTGTATTTTAGACTATGTGACTGCTTTTCTTAGTAGCTTGAAGGTAGAAAGAACACAGGAGGCTAGGATGTTTTTCTGTTCTTTCCTGCTATTTGAGGTAAAATGATGGGAAACTGGTGGCTTCCATGTATTCTGGATATTGGCTTTTTGTTTGCTTTTGGCTAGCCTAATACCAAAAATGATACTGATACTTTAAAACTTTTATATGCTTTAGATATAAGTACTGATGCCAATAGTCTTATTTGTGGTAATTTTTTTCCTAAAACTGAGCTTTGTTTGTTGCAGCTGAAACAAGATTCTGGAGATTAAAACTTTTCAATATAATTGTAGCTGTACCTCTTTCTGTTCTCTCTCATCTAGAATTGCCTGTCTCCAATAACAATAAATGTGTAATCTTTTCTTTTTTCTCAGAAAGATGAAGAAGAATCTCCCTTTAGGGTTTTTCGGGTCTTTTTAACCACTTTTTGGAACTTCCAGAACCTGAAACAAAAAATTAGCTCTAGGTAGGGATCATTTGTCAAGCCTTCCTAAAGATTTGGTGTATCCTCCTGTTTCTTTGTAAACAAGTATGTAAGATGGGTGAACTTCAAAACCAAACTTAAGCCGGGCATGGCTGAGTTGTAGACGCAGGTTGAATGTAATCTCTGGAAATGGCAAATCCAACCTGTAATTAGCTTCCTTCTGTGTTCGTATGTCCTGTGTCCTCACCCATTATGTGATTGGTAAATGAACAGAGGTTGAGACAGATGTGAGAAATTTTTGCCCCATGAGGATGATGAAACTGTAGAATAGGTGGTTCAGTGAGCTCTGTCTTTGAAGCTACTCAAAAGGCCTGCAGACATACCTTGAGCAGCTGCTTTGTTGAGCCTCTTCTTAGCAGCAGGGTTGGATTAGGTGATCTCCCGAGGTCTTTTCCACTCTTTCCAACCCATGAGGTTGTTCTATTTTACCTGAGAACTGTGTGGTCTGTGTTACCCATGCAGAAAAAGCAGACACCTCTTGCTTAACGAACTGGATGTTTAAGAGGCATGCATAAGTTCTGATCAAGAGAAGTTGATTGTTTACTGAAACATTCTCTACTCATACCTGAGTTGTTGCTTGATATGCAAAAGAAGGGACTGCAACAGTCAAAAAGGGAAGACCAACCTATGTCATCTCCTTAAACTTCTGTAAGGCCTCTGACAAAGTCATGAAAGAGGTGACACTCAGGTTTTCTTTTGTAGCAGTACTAGTTGTATTTCTCAAACTTGAAAAGTATATTAAGATGTAGTTTTGCCTGGATATTCACATACATTTTTTAAGTTATTATAAAAGGCACTTGTGAGAACCCTTGTGAATAAGAATTGTATTGGTGAAAATCTGCTTGTGAATCTCAGGAACTTTGGGTGCATCCAGAACAGTGTGGAGGGAAATAAAGCAAGCATGGGATGCTTCCCCAGATTATTTACAGAAATGAAGTGGCAGCCTACATCCTCATGTGAGAGGGGTGCTTTAACAGTACCTTGATGCATGGGTTAGTGTTAGTGAGATTAATTTAAAAGCCCACAGGTGCATTACGCCTTTGCTTTCCAAGGCTCTTTAATGCCTATTCCTAAAACCATAGGAGAGATTCACTGTTGTGAAGGATTTTGCCTATCGAATGAGAAGTGATTTTGACTAGAGGAAAAGCATTTCCTCCCACCCCCCACACACTTGTCTCCCTCTAATCCCATATCAGAGGATGTTGTCTGAAGTGCTCTTAGGCTGTAGTGGGAAGCCATGATCTGGACTGAGAAGAAACAAGAGAACTCTACTTGTCTGTCTTTAAAACTCTGAAGCTCTTTCCCTGACAGAATATGGATTCCAGAGCTAAAAATCCAAAGAAGGAACAGTTTATATTTCACTGCAAAGCTTTACCTTGAACAGTATGTAAGGTATTTACTCCAGTGTGATCAGGGTCTGCAGGATATTGCAGGGCAGTGTGCCAGTTCTGTGGCATGGTAAATCCACTTGTGTAAAAAGCAAGCTCCTTTTGTCAGACAAAGGCAGAGCAAAAAAGATCTGATTTATTCACAACTTGCTCATTAGTAATAAGTTGCTGCTTTTGTTAAGCACAGGAATTATCTGGTATTCTGGCCTTTGCAAGCCCTTTTGCCTTTTTTTTTTTTTTGGTCTTTCCTTTTTTTTTAAATTTTTTTTTTTTTTTTAAATTTTTTTTTTTTTNNNTTTTTTCTTTTTTTTTTTTTTTTTTGTCTTTTCTTTTTTTTAAATTTTTTCTTATTTTTAAAAAAAAATTATAATTTTTTTTTTTAATTTTGCTCTCTCCTTTTTTCCCCTTCTCTTTTTCTTTTTTCTACAACCATTGTCTTCCTGACAAGCTAAGTATTTTCTCTGGTGCAGTTGCAGGCTTTGTCTGTAAATAAACAGGAAGCCTATTTTTCCTGGATACAGTAGGAATATAGCTTTCTTAGTATGATATTTTGCCATTTTAGGCTTTCTGCCTAAACTGGGAATTATGCTGTCTGTATTGCTCCTTCTTTTTTCCAAGTAGCTGCCTGTTTTTGAATTTCACAAATTAACATGTGTTAATGATGACATATGTCAGGAAGTGCCTCAGGATAGCTCCAAATAATTTGTGTAGTCTGGACTTCAGCCTCAATTTGGGTTGGATTTGATTCTTTATGTTCTGAACAGATAACTGTAAACAATCATTCATCTTTTTAATACCCTGTTTCCTTTTGGGGTTATTAGTCAAATGAGACCATTGCCATCCCAGGATCAGAAAGATTAATAAGGTGCTTTTGCTTTGATATTGTTTGATCAACTGTGGTTACATTTGATCCAGAGTTGTTCAGATGCATGTGTTAAAAATGCAGTGGCTGCTTAGCATTGTGCCTTAATTTGGTGTTTGGCTGAAGAGGTCCCCTTGTGCAGCATGGCAGTTCCAGGACTCTATTTGCCAGGTATTCAAAGGGCTTAATTTTTGCTCATACTGTATGGCTCAGGTTGTTGTTTTGGTTTTTTTTTTTTTTCCTTTTGATGCTATTGTCAGACTAGTCACAAAACATGTCTTCTGTAGCTGTTACTGGAAAGCTGTTCCAAAACCTCAGTTCAGTGATGATTGTGAACTACATTTAGTGGTCAATTTTTATTTGACTCTCTGCCAGCTCTTCAGTTTATCTTGCTCAACCATGTTTTGTTTCTCCAAGGTGCCTTCCTCTAGGGCATTTTTGGAAGGTTTTTGGCACGGTAAGGTAGAAGGTACTGGCAGTTCTTGCAGGGAGGATGCAGAGTGGGGAAAGGAGAGGGTCATCTGGTCCTTGGAGGGCTGGATGGTTGGCAGGTTTGAGAAGCGGGGCATTGTGGCATAGGACTTTGAAGTCAAGGCACAGCAGCTTGTTAAAACTGCAGAATCCTAGCAAAACCACTAAAAAGCTCATGTGCTGGTCTGGGTCCGTGTGGTTGAACTGATGAACTGTTGGTTTCATCTTGCTTCAGCGCCAAACAATTGAATTGATCGACAGTATTTGAAACAAGTGATTTAGGCTTAAACACCTGTGTCTTCTGTGAGTCTTCTGATACCTGATTTATTCAAGTATGATCAGTAACGTTTTCATAAAATCATCACAGTATGGCTCATAGTTGTCCAGTGACCATTTAAAACCTTCAGAACACTTTCTTCCCTGTTTCTGTTGCAAAGCTTTTTCATCCTTATGACTTAATTGTCAGTGTATTCTTTAATGGCATCAAGTTTGCTTGGGGTTTTTTTTGAAATGCCTGTCCTTTGTTTAGTTCTGTCTCTTTAGTTTTGCTTTCAGTTTGTAATTTAATTTTAAGTAACAATTAGCTTCTGGTTGTGATGGATCCAGTTTTGAACCAAGACAGATCTCCCACAATTGTTGTCTTAAAATAAAAAAAGCAAAGACAAAATGCCAAATTAATTTACATTCTACCGGTGGGGAGCGAGTGTTGCATTTTTCAATGTTTCCATTGTCTGCCGAATTTTTCCTTCACAGTGCTTTCTAAAGTCTTACATAAGTAAAACTAAGTGGGGGATTGCTTAGCCAAATTTTAGTCATATTCTTTTTTGTTTAGACAGTGTTGTGTTTTAGGTGTGTGAACAATCTTTGCAGCAGGAGAGCTGCAAAATACTTGTACTTGTGCGGTTTATCTGTTGCACAAGACAGTGAGAGAAGTTTGGAAGCTTATTTTGAAGCACGGCAAGAGTTGAATGAGGTGCAGGGGATTGAATTATCCTTGATTATCTCTCTCTGTCTTTGGGGGTGATGGGAGTACTAATATAATCTTCACAGGAATTGGATGAAACTGTTTAATGTCATATCAAGTTTTGGGGAAGCTATACTCTATAGATTAGGTAGTTCAGAATAAGCTGATAGCACTTTTTTTCTGGTTCCAGTACCTTGTCTGTACAAGCTTTAATAGTTGTCTGCTTTACTAGTTCATGGGTGGCCATGTGTCATCTGAGTTCCCACTCTATTTCTGCCAAATCAGCCAGAGTTTGAAATACCATCTAGTGCTCACATAATCTGCCTTAAATCTGAACTCATGGTTGATGTGGAGCACAATGGTCATGTTTCTCTGGCCTCAAAGAGTTTGGTGATTGCTAATTGAATTGTATGTGTTTCATCTGAATTGTGTGCTTGCTTAGAAATTCTAGTAGATTGACACCATATCCCACCTTCCAACATCTTCAGAATAACTAAACGGAGGTTGTCACTGTCTTCCACTATTACCTTTTAGAAAATAAAATGTCAGCCAAATAAAAATGTCTTCACGTATCATAACTGCTCTTTTAGATGAGTTCAACGCCAGGCTGGATGGGGCTCTGAGCAACCTGGTCTAGTGGGTGGCATCCCTGCCCATAGCCGGGTGGTTGGAACTAGATTATATTTAAGGTTCCTTCCAACCCAAACCATCCTGTGATTCCATGAGGGCATCACCTGGTCAAAAGGGCTAAGTTGAGATTTAAGACTTAGTAGGATATGACTGACTTATGCTTTGGATCAAAGTTGTTAAAATAATTCCTGTATTTATATAATTTGTGATTATCTTTTAAATTTTGTTCAGCAGCAATATCTAAGTGTATTGACACCGGATGAATTTTCTTTTGTCATGATTCCTTCTCCTTTAGTCTGAAAAGGGCCAAGTGATCTTTACTCTTTTGAAAGGAAGGTAATTACAGTGACATCCTGACTTCAGAAGTCTTGCAGGTCAGACTGCATAGTTTTTGGATAGACAAGTTACTTAAACAGGAGTTTAATTATAACATATGATTTCAGTACTTAGAGAAATTCTGTACAAGTTACTTGCTTTCTGCTGTACTTTTCATAGTATAAAATAATTCCTTGACCAAGACTAAGTTGGTCCTGATTAGCTCTGAAATACAATAAAGCTCTCTTAACAGAGCTTCCATGCCTCATCATGGTGAGTTTGGCAGTATGAATACAATTTCCTTCCAGTCCCATCGTGTCCTAAGAGGACCATGGGAGGAAATCTTGTTGACGGTCATTAATGTGAGAACTCCCTTGCCAAGGGCACGTATTACTGAGCTGCATGGCTTACAAGTAGCTGTTATCTTAATCTTCCTTCCTTTTCCCTTTCAAGAGAAAAAGGGGGAAAAGGCAGCTCATAAAAGCAGATGTCACAAGGAGGAAGAAAATACATCGTATTTTGAATTGAGGAAAGAGCTGTTGCTCTTGCTGTACTCTTTATTTGTATACAAACACCAGTTTGCCTGTGGGTTGTGTTCTGTTTGTTTGTTTGTTCGTTTGTCAGCTACTGCATGTGGGAAAAACATACTGAAATGGGAAACTTTTGGAGTTAGGTGGCAGAAGCAAAGTTTACAGGTGCATGTTAGACAGGCAAGGGCTGGCTTCACATGTGATGGTTACTATGTGGCATATGGAAAATAGAATGGATTATTTTTAGATAGAGGGAGTAATCTGACCAACATCTTACGTTTATGCATGGGCAGCGTCACTTAAATGGATAAAAAGCGTTCTTTTCTCTGGTAGTGCTGGACCTTCTATTAGTCATCCAACTGACCTTGTACTGCCTCCTTGGGGTGAGGTGAGCATGTTTGTTGTTCTGCGTTTTGTCAGCTTGGTTAATCACAATCTCTCTGTTTTTATAGAACAAATTCGATTAAAGAATATAAGGAACGTATATGGAAGATGCTTGTGGTACCGCTTGCGACTGCTAAAACCGCAGCAGAACATAATTCCTACAGTGAAGTACGTACGTTTCGTTTGCATGACTTTTCATTAAAGCAATTCTTACTTTTTTAAAAATAAAAATATATTGGTTTGTAATCAAAGCAGCAGGAATTAGTTACTTTTGCGTCACTAAAGAGACATTTGCAATCTGCTGTATTTGAATAATGAATAGGTAATCATTATTATCTAGTAGGGCTTGAAATCAAGATGTGTGCTGTTTGTCCTGTATAAAAATCTGATAAATGAGACCAGTGAGCCTCAGCTGTAAAAACAAAAAAAAAATAAACAATGTGTTCATTTGTTCAAAATAGTAATTTTTCCTCACTGAAATTAGTAGTGCTAGTGATATCTTTTGATTTAAATATTTAGTATGTGAACATATATATTCAAATAGAGAAGAATGACTTTGTATGTTTGAAGGTATATGGCTTTATATCCATCCGTTCTTTGTTGCTCCCACCCTCAAAACATTTTGCTGTCTGTTATGCACCTGTGTCAGCTTTTTGTGTTTTGTTTTTTTCTTTTAACACGTTGTCTAGGATTAAGTTAAAATTGTCCTTTGAAAAATAGGAAATACTAATGTATACCTGCTGAGGACAGACAGTTAAAGAACAGAAAGAGACTTTGTGGTAGTGGATTTGTCTTTGTTAAAAACTAGGAGAAAAAGTGGTATTAAAACTGAAATACTAATACATGCTTTAGTTTTTCTTGCTGTTTTAATAGTGTTTCCTGAAGAGTGTTATCAAATGGCTTCTAATGCTATTAGAATGGTGCTAGAGCTAGTGGATTTGAATGGTGCTAGAGCTAGTGGATTTGTTGTTTAAAAAATTCCTTTCTTCCAAACAGGAAAATAGTCCTCCTTGCTGGCTGGGCATTATTTTTGTTTCTTGCATACAAAGTTTCCAAAACAGACAGAGAGTATCAAGAATACAACCCTTATGAAGTGTTACATTTGGATCCTGTAAGTAGTAACATTTTTCACTAGGCTGTACTACTGTAACTGTATATTCTGTGTGTAGATGTCTAATTTTAGACTTGTTTTTTCAAACAAAGTTAAGTTTAGTGAATCTGTCTAGTGTTTTTGTTCTTCTTTGGCATATGAAAGTTGCTGTTGCATATTATAAAGTCAGTTATGTGTTTTTTCCTATATCTGTACCAATTTAAAACTTTTGTATCTAGCTCCTTCAAAATTCTACTAATGTAGCAAGGTGGGTTTTTTGAATCTATTTTGAATCTTATTTTGATGTTGTTTTCCGCTCTTTGTACAGGAAAATAAAAAAAAAAATCTTCTTTGTGTGCCCTGTGTAAATCTTCCCAATAGCCACTTTTAGGGATGCTGAAGAAACTGTATAAACAAGAACATGAATCCATTTGATATACAGTTTTTGTGCAAAGCAGTATTTCCCTTGTAAGTGAAAGGTTTCACTGAAGGGTGTTGGTGATGCACATTTTGATGTAGTGCAGGCTAGCTGGAATCTCAGTTGTATCTGTGAATGCAAATAACAAATTCTAAGCAGTGATACAAGCCAATAATTTTATTAAACTGGGATGAAAAAAGATATAGTGCTTATCTAGAAAATAGATGCAGTGCTTTGTTTATACTGAAGGACTGATTCAAAATGGATGCAAAAAATTACATATCCCAAGGATAGACCTTCTGAACTTCTTTTAAACTCTTATTTAGTCTTGTCAAACTCTTTCTCTTCATCTTAACCACAATACCTCAAGCAGATTCTCTGCTTATGTTAATTATTTCCTGATCCAAGGTTCCTCTTTTGAATAACAGTGGAGTCATCTTTCCAGTTCTGTAGTCTGAGGTATGTTTCACTCTCGAGAGTGAAAAAAGTACCCTGTGGATCCAGCTCAGCGCAAGAATATGAATGAGCTTTGAATGTACTTGTTTTGATTAAACATGATGTATATTGTTAGTGTGAGAGAGCTTAATATGTATGTGAACATTAGCGAATACATCTATTGCCATTAAGTGATGTTGACTTGTCAGCAGAGAAAAGCAGCACCTTGTGCTAAGAAAGCCCTTGTAGCAGGTGCGGAGTCTGTAGCCTGTTTCTAGTTAGACAGGTAGAACACCTGCGTGTCCTGTCTAGAGCCAAGTTAACTACAATTCAACCCCTGCTCAGCTCCTCCGTGACTCACTGATTGCTGACTCGATTCTCTCACTGATCCATAGGAAGGAGCAATACATGTTGTTACTGTTGAATGGTATCTGTTGGACCCATGCAGTTTAAATGTTCATATATCTGGGTTAACTTTGATTAAACAAATCAGGCTAGGGATTAGGTCGTCAGGATTTTCCTTTGTTGTCTTTGGGAAATTTCTACAAGTAACAACCCAGAGGGGAAAGAAAGGCATGTATGTAGTGAATTACAATTTTGTGTTTATTGATGAAAACTTGTACACATGCTCAAGACCCAGGCAAAGAAACCAATTCTGGAATGACTCAAGAACTGAGGGATGGAGCATGTTGTCACAAGGACAAGCTGAATGAAAACCAGAGATCTTAAAAGGGGGATGAAGAGATGGTGGTGAAAATAGATAGTTGAAGTAGGGCTCAAAATCAGAGTTCAAAATCTCAGAGTGTGTTTCTTTTATGTATTTCTTGCTATCAAGCAGTTTCTTTTAAATCTCTTGAAAGACTTTTAGTTCAGGCTATGTGAAAATTAACAGCTTTCTTCTGTTACCATTCAAGTGGAACCTTGAGAGTTGTTGCCAACAGTGCTGATGAAGCAATACAGATGCTGAAGTGTAGTTAGATGATGGAACTGTTACTGTTGTTAAAAAAAAAAACCAAAAACCACTGACAAAACCCCCCTGAACTTAAAAAAAATAAAATGGTTGCAGATGCAAACACTTTAAAGTTTTGATGCGCACTAATTCATTTCTTCTTTGCATTCACACTCTAGTCAAGATTATTTTTTTTATTTTGTTAGCACATCAGTTTATAACAAGAGCCTTTTTTTTCTCCAGAGAACCACAGCACCAACAAAGTGAAGATAATGTACACACACCTGATTTTATATGTAATATCAGCACTGTTTTGAACACAGAATAGCCCTTTTTGAAGCACATCACTTGAATTCACTAATACATAAGGTGCTCAGATATTAATAATTTATTTAATAAGTATCTGTACTGTAGTTTTAGAGATGGGGTCCAAGGCATAAAGATGAAGTTAGGAGTGATTATAAATTTGATTTTTTAAGTAAGACAATTGGGGCATTAATTTTTCTTTTTTTTGCACGTATTTAATATAGTCACGCTCTGTGTTCCAAGCAGACTGACACCAGCTGTCCAAGGCTACTGTAAGTCAGGCCTAACCTCTGTAGCCTAGTTTTGGAAAATGAGGAGTAAGCAATTAATGTAGATGGAAAACTTGTCAATTTATCAGTGAGGGTATGCACCCTCTGTCTCAGAGAAAAAATTAGTTTTGTTTTTTTACAGGCAGCATTCATGTGAGCCATGAAAACACATCTCTGCTCAAATAGCTTGGGTTTTTTTTACTTCCCTTTTTTCTTTTCCCCCTACTTTCTAGCTTCTGCTCCTTATCTGGCATTCTTCATCTAGTCTTGAAACACCTGTTTTCAGTTGAAGTCTAATTTATAATGGAGTAAATTCATCCTGTGCATTAAATGAGGCAGGCATGCTGTTGAAAAATAGTGTTGGAATATGGCAGACTGTATAAAGTGAGATAAAGTAACAGCAAGTGAAGCCTCAGGGTAGTTTAGTTCCTGGTTTAAATTTATTGAAACAGTACCATCATCTGTAAATAACTTCTTGTGTGTTTGTTATGCAGTTGAGGTCAGCATGCTAGGCTTCTCTGGCACAAAATACTGAAAAGTATTGTGGTAATTCTTGTGTGAAACTTAGCAGATAACATATAGAAAAAACTTTAGCTGAACTTACCATAAAGTTTTATGGGTTTTCTTGAGTAGTGAAGTTCACAGTCCAAGGAAAGTTAATGCACAGGGGTTTGTGTTGGTGGCATTTAACAACATGCTGCAGTAGAATAAATATCAATCTTTCTCAGGTATTGGTAATGTATTCCCTTTGTTCAAGAAGTTTGAAATAATTTATGGGTAGGATGATTCTAGTCAAAAGCATTTTTAAGTGGCAGGGAAATCTGCTGTTTCTGGTGACTGGCAGGTTTATTTCTACATACAAGCTGCAAGTGGACCATCATACTTGATTTGTGACCTCTTGCTTAAATAGATGAGTATTGCAAGTGAGAATTCCTTGTATTCATGAGTATGTTTTAAGATTTGTCAAATAGATAAGAAATCCCTCCTTTTTTTTTTTTTGTTCCCATGGATGGATAAGCAAAATAATCCAGAAAAAACCCAATATTCAGTTATCTGAATGACTTTTAGTTAGACTGTGACTGCTGTCTTCATTTAAAAACATAATGGTGATAAAAATGTTACCAGAAAAATAATCATGTTTTTATGAAATATATATATATATAGTTTCATGATCCTATGTTAGAATATAATTCTTCAGTGAATGGTTCAGAAAAATACTACGCAATGTATATTAGGATTATATATAAGAATGAATTTTATTTAAGGTATTTACTAATAAATTCAAACCTTTCCTTTTGAAGGGAGCAAGTATATCAGAAATAAAGAAACAGTACCGTGCACTATCCCTAAAATACCATCCAGATAAAGGAGGAGATGAAGTTATGTTCATGAGGATTGCCAAGGCCTACGCAGCGTAAGTTTCTTTTTTGCCTATGAAAAAAGGGTATCATAATATTATGGGGAGGACAGCCTTTACAGTAAGAACAAGGATGGCCTAAGCAGGCAGGAAAAAGCATGTTCAGATATGTAACAAAAGCCAAACATGTCTTCATGCAGTGTGTATTTGCTTTGTACAAGTTAGGAAGGATAATTTGTTTTGCACCTGTCAAAATACTGCAGGGTGTTAGTTCTTTGTGTTAACTTTCATGTCGGCTAGGAAAAGTGTTTCCACTATAACATGTATCAAATCTTAAAGATGACAAAGGTCAAAATGGTTGTTGTGATTTTTAACCAGCCAGCTCTGTGACAGCAGTTTTAAAGTGATGCTTAGAAAATAAATATGCTGTTCATTTCACCTGGTGGTAAAAGCAAAGAGGAAAAGACAGTACTTTAACTGTTCCATCCAGTGAAAAGGATGTTTCATTCTGAATCTGACTGTTTTCTTTCAGCTCACTCCTGTCCCTTTCCATTTGTGCTTGCCTTGCAGTCCTGATTTTTTACTTGGTGACTGTTTCATATTACCTGTGTGGTTCTTAAAAGCTGAGTCCTTGAATCTGCTCTTCCTCTAGAGTATTTTTTGGTCTTATCTCTTACAGCATTTTTTTTTAGTATCTGAGAGATGTCTAATATTAGAATTTGGTATAAAGGAAATCAAAATACAGGAATTTCGATACACAGTTCTATCACAATACCAGTGGGATTCCCATTACTGGTGTCTCTAATGCACTCACTGTCGCGATGCTCATGGGAAGGCATGTGTGGCTTGAAGCCAGCTGGAGCCCATTGTTCTTTTCAGAATTCTAGTTGTCTGGTTTTTATACTCTGTTGGACTGAGCCAGGTGTTTACTCCCCCCATACTGATGTCTCAAACTTGAGACATTCATACTTTTTTAATGCACTCAGAGAGAAATGTTCATACCACCAGTTGATCCCCTCAGCCAGGTTTTTTATGTAAAACAAAGGCCACCTTTGTGTCCCCTTTGTGCTGAGGTGGAGTCAGCTTCTTTGCAGCAGATGTGCTGAGTCACTGTGGTCACTCAGAGCTTTGCAGCATGTCACTCTTGCCCATCCCCACTGAGACTTCTTCAGTTATTGGGGTTTTTTGGGTCAGTCACATCATCACAGAACCTAGGAAGTTGGTGACTTCTGCCTTGAAGTCAGTTGTGTGTGTGGTTAACCTTACTGATTGAGAGCCCTGTTTGGGAAGAGGTGGGAAGGAGAACCAATACCATGCTTGCTTGCGCAGGCTGGAAGTCATACTTTTTGCTTAAACACATCTGTGTCACTTTGAAAATCTCTTCAGTAGAAAATTCTGGTATGCCTTTTTGAACTTCTGAAACACTTAAATTCTTTGCTTTGCAAGCCAGTACTCAAACACTTGGTGCTGCAGTTCAGTACTTCAAACACTAGAGCAAGGGGCGTGGCAGAGGTATATTATGAGGTAAATGATGGTGAAGTTCCTTAGCCATGCTGTCTTGAAAGAATATAAAAGCTGCCCATTCGGTGAATCTGCTTGTCAACAAATGGGAGACTTAGGAATGATCAGGAGAGGCCTGACTTCACTGGGTTTCTTATGTGAGACAAAGTACAGTGAATGCCTGGTATTCTGTTTTCTAAAGCAGTCTTGTTCCTCCTAGTAACAGGGATTCTGTTGAGGTGGCATACAATTGCCAAAAAACTGTCATTACTGAACAGGCACAGAAACTGTAAGATTTAGGAGGTGGTGTCCTATTAAATAAGAGAGAAATAAATTATGAAACTAGAGATTTCCAGGAAAAATAAAACAGCGACAACCAAACGCAGGCTGTCAAAGGCTAAATAAGATAAAGGCTCATATGGGCTACTTCTGATTGATCAACTCATCTTCCATATTTACCTTCCTTCCAAAAAAAAAAGTAAAGTTTCAACCTTTATCTTTCAAAATTTACTGTGCTGTAACCTGGCATCAAAAAATATTGTGTGCTGATGGGCATGCAGTCACTGTCACGAAAGGGAGATGTGATTGTGCCAGCATGTGCGTCTCCTGTGTCTGATTTCTTTTCCTGTCAGAGTGCTTAAAGAATTTGTGTATCAGGGAGGAATGCAGCAGTATTTTTTCCTATTAGATTTCATACAAAAAAATAGCAGAAGCTATTTAGCTTTCCAAACCACCTCTAAAGGATAGTATGACTGCCACACTTTAAAGTTTCTGTTTGTTAATGATTTAGAGAAATGTTTTCTGTATTAACTTAATATCTCTTCTTGTAACTAGTTTAACTGATGAAGAGTCACGAAAAAACTGGGAAGAATTTGGTAATCCAGATGGACCACAAGGTAACAACTATGAATGACAGAAGTCCTGTAATCACTGTACATTGGGATGTGTAATATCTGATCAGTTAAGAAGCACTCAGAGCTTTATATAATAACTTTCTGCTGTGATTAAAGCAACACATCTGTCCAATTATTTTCTTGTGAAACTGCCTCGGGGCGGGGGGGTGATGGTGGGGAAAGGCAGGAAAGAGTTGGCTTTCACAGTTCTCAAACTTCTTACTATGGTTAAAAAAGAAGGATTTTTTTAGATTAGTCAGCTTCAGTAAGTATCTAGAGAGACCTGCCAATATTAATGGAGGTATAAGCAAAAAATAGAATACTACTTACCAGAAACTCGTTAATTTTAAACGTTTCTTGGTATTTATGATCAAATACTAGAGATGTATATTGAAAAATTAACCACTAGCTGTAGTGCAATAAACACACTTCAAAAGGATGTACATAGGGATATTGTTTCTGGGCAGGTGGCTACATGAAAATAATCCTGATGATGGTCTGTCAAAGTTATATAGTAGGTGATCCAAGTTAAACAAATTTAAGACTGGAAGTTAATTTTTTCCCTATTTGCAGTTGTGTAAATTGCTTGTAAAACACCTTTGTGATTGTTTAAGTGGCCTACTAAGGAGAAATGTTGCATATTTCTAGCTGATACTCATTACAGGCAAAATGGAAACCTGCCATTTGTTAGGGCAAGTTATACAACATATCTGTGTGGAATGAGTTACAGCCAGCTTGGAAATAATAAATGGAATTTGTAACTTAATTCTGAAGTTACAGGATGACATGAGGGTACTCTGTCATCTGTGCTGTAAATTCTTCTTCTGAATTATATCCAGCCAACATAGAACATTAATTTTTAAAGTTAAAAAAACCAACCCCAGTCCTTGAACTGGTGTTTCAAAGAAATAAAAAAATCTTCCCTCTTCCTTCAAAAAGACAGCTTTGCCAACTAAATCACAGTCTGACAAAGGCATTTCTGATGGACTAAGGAGGTAGATCAGCTTCTTTAATTGCTGTGTTTTATAACATAACAGATTTCTGTCAGCTCCTAGCTTCTAGTGCTTCCTTTGCTTGGCAAATAAGAGGTCTCTGTCCCTCTTACTACAAAATACAGATAAAATCTTTCTTCAGAAATGCTGTCACAGTATCAGCAAAACGTAAATTTTAATAGCTTTCCTAGGACCTTTTTGGGTGCTAAATTGTTTTTCACATCCATAAGCTACTCTCTTAGTGTTGCCAAGGCATAGGATTTGAAGTTAGGCAGTTGTGTCAGTGTCCTTGAATGGACCTGAAGCTGTGACTTCAAAAGAAAACTCAGCCAAAACTTCAGAATTACAAAGCATGAAGATCCTTGCTTGGTTTAGTAATTGCTTTCACAAACCTAAGAGATTTTGGATTCCCAGAGGGCAAAATGAAATGTTTTTTGGCAGGGTAGCAGTTAGTTCCGTGAGCGTTAAGCCTCTTGCTCTTCTGAAAACCCTACCTCAGACTACAGTGGAGTTAGAATTCTCTGGTTTATTTCTAGACCTCTCATTATTGTTTGAGACATCTGAAGGGTGGGAGAAGTCCCTGAAATTTTCTCTCTCCCTCCCCTATTCTCTAACCTTGTTCCACATTGAAGTGTGAGGGGCTTTCTAATTTAGTGAAATTGATCTTCACGTTATTTATACATCTGTGGTGTAAAATCATGTACCCAAGCTATGTACTCTAGTCTTCTGTATAGGCACAGGATGGATACAGTGCCTCACAGAGGTATTCTCTGGGCTGAGATGAAGCTCATCTGGGGTTAGACATATCCAGCCAAGTTCGATGTGGTACATCCCACCCTCTGTGCCCAGCACAGAGGAACAGGGAGCAGCATTCCTCTCTATCCAGCTGAGGCAGTGTGAGGCCAGAGGCAGGCAAACGAGTTTTTTGTATTTGCATGACTTGCTCCTTTACTAAAAGTAAATGCAAAATCATTCAAAGAGTGTTTACAAGCAGGTGAGAGGGATCTGGAGAGTAGTCTACTAAAAGCAGACTTTCTGAAGATAGTCTACTGAAAGTGCCTTATGATTAAAAGCCTATTTTCCGTTGGTATTTGCTGGTGCTTCAGCTCAGTGAGCATGAGTGGGGGGCAAGGAGACACTCAGACCAGAAGAGAAAGAGCTTTTTTTACTGAACTACTTCTGTTCCTGGAATAGTTTGAAGCTGCAGTCCTAAAGGCCAAAAATACTGTAGTAAACTGAAATTTATTCCATCAGTAAAAGACAGATTTTTAGTAGATTTTTCTAAAAATCCATCATCATTAACAGCATGAGAGTCTGGAGACCTTCCTTCTCCAGAGCAAGGCATTTCCTCTAACTGAACGTGGTAAATTCACTGCGTATTATCTGGTTGAGGTGTGGTCAGGCTTGTTAGATGTTTGATTGGAGACTCAACGAATAGTAATTTTCAACTTACAGAAGTCACGTTAGGCTTGTGCATAGCATCTGTTTATCTGAATTGATGGCTGTCACAATCCATTGGAGATAGCATCAGTGTAGTGCCTAACTATATAGGGATCCTAGTCCGTCCTTATTTGAGGCATTGGTCCTCATGGATAACTGCTAGTACTAAGGAAAGCATGTTGTTTTTATTTTAAGCAGGTCCATAAAGTGTTAATTTCTTTTCTTCCCTCTGTTGATTTCACAGAACTCTTTAATATTGGGATAGATAGTGTTTGCAAAATTTGATTTATTACCACCAGTGTCTGAAGACAAGCTGTTCTATGCTATTCTCTATGCAGATATGTATGCTGGAGATGTTAGAGATTAATGTCTTCTGTTTTCTGTAGCCTAACTTCTTTTGAATTGAAAAGTATTCCTTTTTCTTTCTTACTGATCACACAGAGAATTGTACTGACAGAGGGTTTTGTGTTTACAGCTTAGAACATTTTCTTAGAGGGACAAACCAGTAGAACTTCCCATAGAAGTCATTTGCTCAGACCATTTGCTTGCAGTTCATTTGTGTACTAAACTATACATATTTAACCTGCTGAAAACTCTGCAATGCAAAACTCATAATCTTTCAATCTGTGAAATTTTTTAATATATATATTAATAAATCTTGCCTATCTATTTCACTGCAATATGTTAAGATAAAATATTTGGTATTTCAGGTGTTGGATTTAAGTCTTGTTATTTTATTGCATACTTGGTGTATTTCTAATTTGTTGCTTGATTTCGCTGTATTTGTTAAAATTTTGCTTATTGAAGTAATGAACATGCTGGGGTTTTTTGAGGGTTGGTGGTTTTGTTTGTTAGTTAGACGTAATATGACTTTAAAAACATCTCTCTACATTTTATAGTGAATTTCTTGTTTTTCATCCTGCAGCTACAAGCTTCGGTATAGCTTTGCCAGCTTGGATTGTGGATCAGAAAAATTCAATTCTGGTGAGTCAGCTTACTTAGCTCAAGATTTTAAGGTGAACTTTCAAGTGTTCTTGAAAAAAGAATTTGCTTAATACCGCACATTTTTAGTCAAAACACGTTAATGCTTTGGTCCAAGTGCACATCTTTGAAGCAAATTTCAGGAGTCATAAGTATTAGAGTAGCTTAAATCTAACCTTTGAGAGTAAAGTATGAATATGTTTCGATGGATCTCATTCCAGTGATAATGAGGTTCTACTGTGGTCACCCCTGCTACAAAGTGTGTGTTTGCTCTTGCAAGGAAACACACTTAGAGCTGTGTGCTGGGTTTCTCTAGTTCCATTTGGTTTGCTTGTGATGCTCTAATCATGCAGTATCTAAATGTTCTTCCTGTTGCATTTATTGCTGCAAGGTATTTGTCTTAACCACTTGATTTCTTTTAATCTTTAAATCACAGTTTAGCTGCCAACTTTTTAATTATTAAAAAAACTGACCTGTGACAATGCATGAATCATTTAAACTGATTCATAGTGAATCACACTAAACTGATACTCCTTATTTAAGCCCTGCCTAATTGTATTACTTGTAAGTTGCTCTTCAGAAATAATGACAGCTATTATGCAATAAGCTTGTGTTAATTTGTAGTAAGCTTGTGGTATTACTACTTGACCGTATTTTAGCATAAAGATTAAACAAGAGTGGTATTAAGTAGCCACAGTATCTAATATAGTATGTTTTGCATTTTCTTCTGTAGGTGTTGTTTGTATATGGATTAGCATTTATGGTTATTCTTCCAGTTGTTGTGGTAAGTATTATCTGATTAATATTCTACTCTCAATAACCAAGTTGTAAACAAAGCTGTCTTAGACATTGGATTGCTCATTCTTGCCTTTCCTAGAGACCGCAAGTGGGCTTTTTTTTAAGAGGTGGTGTTTTCTTTTATTGTGAAAAAGGTATAGCTGCTGTAGAGTTTCCAGAAAAATGCAGTGCCATGATAGAGAGGGGGCTGCAGGGAAAATATTAGATATCACAAGAATTGCTAAATTATGTAATTTGTCTTGTAGCTTCTTTCGCAAGAAAATTAAGGTGATGAGCTCAAGAGGATATTCAGTGGTGTTACAGTAGAGTCAAGACTGAGATGTCTCTAGCTGTTAGTGCTGGAATGATTACTGCAGGTGGAACAGGTGGTTGCTTTGGTTTTTCCTGGCTGCCTTTGTTTTCATAACTTTAGTTTTTATTGTTCTTCTGTACACCATGAGAGGTCTGCCCTTGAGATTGCTTTGTGTGAGGAATCACTTGCTAGGTGAGTGTTATTTCAGGGCTCAGGTTTGCCCTACAGTGTTGCTTTTGAACCATGTCCCTTATCCACTGATCATGCATTTGGGGGTATGGCATGAAGCAAGACTCAGAAAGCTGACACTGAAAACCCCTCATGTTCTTGAGAAGATTTTCATTTGAAGAAGTGTCCTGAGGTCTTGGCACTGCTTGCATCGGTGTGTGCAGAGACTCAGAGAGACATTATCCCTTCCCTTTGAGTCTTTCTGTGTGATTGAAGATTCAGTTTAGAAGATTAAATGTGGTGATTTCAACAAGTTGTTGAATAAAAAGTTTAAAATCCAGGGTGCAAAAATTTTTCACGCCTTTCCCTTTAGGATTCAGTTGATATCTGTTGATGTTTATTTGTATACACATACTTGTAGTGATTTATACCAGGTTTATCATAGCTCAAATGAAAGGAAAACAACCTTGCCGTTGGTACAAAGAAATGTTCTGAGCACAAAAAAAATAGTCTGCCTCTTCTTGCCCCATACTAGATGTAGCCTTGTACATTCACTCGTCACTGTAAATTTCTTTTATAGTCAGTGAAGAGGAATAGTCATTTTTATGGAGCAAGTTATTTTATAATTTCATTTTAAAGTAGACATACAAGGTAATTCATGCCTTTAATGGGCCTGTTTCCCCTTCATGAATCAATAAAGTAGCTGAAGTTAACTACAGTGTAGTCATCCTATGTTTGATGGGCATCTAAAATAAAGGAAAGTTACTTCCACCCTTTGAATCCAGATTAACGAAAAAGGAAAATACTGATAAGTATTTTATAAGATAAGTTCTTTCCAGACCTCCACTGACCTAAATAATGTCCTGTACATGAGGCAAGAGATAGGAGATGTATCTGTAGAAGCAGTTAGGGCAGCCTTTTTCATGTAGATTTGGACTGGCTAGTTACATTTTTTTTCCAATACCTGTTGATAACTATGGGATTATAGTTAATTTTTTATGCAGAAAAACATTGTAGAAAGTTGTGTACTATTTTGTGCCAGGGTTCATCTATTCATGGAGGAATCAAACCTAATTTATTAAAAAATTTGTTGGAGCCGGTTCTTGAGCATTTCCCAAATAATTAAGTAGACTGCAGAATTCTTTCTGTAGTGGGGGAATTCACTATTATTAAATTCATAGTAGTAAGTAAGCATCAGTTACTACTTTACTGCTTGTTGCTCTTCACTTACGGTAAACTTCACAGTAGATTAAGGAGTATCTTTGATGTGTTTTCTTATATTAAATGAGCTTTGCTTACAGGGAGGAGTTTAATGAACAGATTGCAGTTTATAACCCAGCACACCATTTTTCTGAAAATATATTAGATGGTACAACCACTGTAGAGTGAGTTCCGTCATTTGAGTCACTGGTGTAATGCTGATTAGGCAATTATCAGAGTTTTGCTGAAGGTTTGGAAAACTACTTCTGTCAACCTGAAGTTGTATGGCTTAATTCTGAAATTTACAGCAAGGGCCCCGTGCCTCCTCCAGATTCCCCTTCTGAAAAGCATTTTCTGATCAGGGGATTTAAATCACAGCTTTGCAAATTTTGTCATAGTGGAAGAAATCTCTTTGTTCTCGGTTTGGTCTTGGTCTGCCTAAACTAGATTTAAATGCTGTGTTGCACTGTAAGGAGCTACCATATCATATATAGAAAGTGGTAAATTGAGTGAATTTACTGTTTAGTGGATTTATTAGAACAACACCAGAAATAAACCAAGCAGTGTATATGTGTGCAGTTGTATATGCTGGGGGAAATTCTCTAGGCTAGAGGTCATTTATAAATGTTTAACATTAGATTCTCTCAGATTAATTTATCAGTGTGCTTTTAAAGTTTGTGTCAGCAAATATTTTTTGTTTCCCTCTCCCTTTCTGAAATTCAGTTAACCTCAACATAGGCAAAATCAGTTGGGCTGAGTTACCTGGTTGTTGACACACATGAGATCATGCAGTATGGCTGTTTTGATGCTTCCTTGTAGCTGACATCAGTCTGTTCTTGTTGAACATTTCAGGGTTCCTGGTGGTACCGATCAATACGATACAGTGGAGATCAGATTCTCATTCGGACAACTCAAATATATACATATTTTGTCTATAAAACCCGGAACATGGACATGAAACGTAAGTAAAAGGCATTTTGAACTGTAGATGCTCATCTGGAAGTGTCAGTCTGGTGATGTTAAAATTCTCCTATTTTATAAGCCTTATTTAGGTTAAAGTAATGCTTCTCATTCCTTTAGAGTGTTCTTAAAACTTAATTCCATGGCAGGTGAAGAATACTCTGTAAGAAAACTTAAATATTTGGGAGAGGGAATTGTATAGATCTATATATATGTCTACCTATACATTTAAAAAAAAAAAGAAAAAGGGGTTGTATGTTGCGAAAAACATGCTGACCTGCCTGTAGCCCTCAGCCCCTGTGGCCAGTAGGAGCCAACTTCTATATGTGTGTTTTCTTCTGCTAGTGTAACAAAACAGGCTTTGGAATTTTTTTAGGGGCTTCATACAATTTTTATATGCATAAAAAATGAAATAGCATTTCTGGGTTTTTGATATTAGAATAGAGGGCTAAATTTCTGTTAAAAAAATTGCTATCAATTTCATGTTATTTTGTTACTCGTTTGTAGCTTTCAATATACTTTTCTTGCCTACTCTCTTACTTTAAAGGAATACCTACACTCTAACCCACTC
>VZTI01003812.1:241461-271070 GCA_013397865.1 Struthidea cinerea
ACATCCCCCCCCCCCCCCCCCCCCCCCGTTATTCTGGGAAAAAAAGTAGGTGTGTTACGTTGATGCAAAATTGTGTCTTCCAGTTTGGGGGCTGGAATGGGCCTGAAGAATTGGCACAGTACTACTTTATTCCAGATTGGATTTAACTAGACTGCATGCTCAGAGCAATTGAAAAGCAGAATAGAAGAACCCCCAAAACCTTCTAAAAAAGGGTTCATAAATATATTTTCTTACTCCTTTGAATTGTGCTGTTTTTCAGCTTTAAATTTGCTGGAAGATTGCTGAAATCTGCTCTTGATCCATACTTTTCCTACAGAGCAGAAATGCTTCACAGATGATCCAAGAGGTGTAGGGGATAAGAGTATGGAAAGATGTTAACCTTCTGTTCACAGGACACATGGATTTGTGTGTGGGATTAGTTCAGACCGGTTTATACTCTTTCCTTTGTCATACTCCTATGCTTTTTCCCCTGTCCAGCTAGGTGAGAAAAGAGGAATTGGGAGAGTAGGTGATACTTTAGAAGTTTAGGGAGATCACTTTCTTTCTCCAGACTTGTTGTTGGTAGTAGATTTTTTTCATACTGAACGTTGCTCAGAACCCAGCTTTGAGGCTTGCCTTGTGTCTCCTACAGATTGGTTAAAAAGTTAAACCTAAAGTTAAGTGGCCTTTTTTAAGGACTTAACACTTTTAGGTAGTTCTGGAATCAGAGGCAGGTCAGTTTTTTCTACTGTGGTCTGTTGTGCAGTCTGAATGAAAACTGAGGTGGCTTAGACAAGCCATACAGTGATCATGTAAGGCTTTTTTGCTTGGTTGTGAATTCCACTGTAGTGTGGTATATCAATGTTAGAAAATGTAATCAAACCAGGCTAGAGAAGTG
Organism: Struthidea cinerea; assembly: GCA_013397865.1. Taxonomy (NCBI): domain Eukaryota; kingdom Metazoa; phylum Chordata; class Aves; order Passeriformes; family Corcoracidae; genus Struthidea; species Struthidea cinerea. The sequence continues at coordinate 242,339 of VZTI01003812.1, forward strand.
ATGAGGCAAATCTGCGTGACTTGCCTTGTTTTAAGGTATTTTTTCAGGCTTTAGGACAAACAAACTTTTAAAATTTCCTTTCTTGGAGATTTACAGTTGTTGATCTTAAATAATGGGAAGATATTTATAGTCATCTGAAAGTCTTCAATATGCTGTGCTGAGGAAGTGAATAGATAATCGAGCATGGAAATGAAAATTGATGCTCAGTGAACTGACTCATTGTTAGTAGTTTGAATTCACTGGGCACTGCAGGTAGGCAAAAATACTTCGACTTGTTCATAAGAGCGCTTGTTCAAAATTTGAGAAGGAAGCTGGAGTGACTACTGGTGAAAAAGTTATTTTAACTGGAGCAAATAATTCTGTGAGCTCTCTGATTGTCTATAGCGGAGGGGTCTGGTGTGTTCATGAGCAGAAAGCTCACAATGAGACTAAAATATCCAGTTGTCTAGGGCTTTCGTTTTAATTACGCTACAGAATGTTTTGTGGTAATATGGATTTTCCTAATCACATTAAGAAAAGAGCAGTCCATCATCTTTGTGCAATTTGTTTGCAGGATTATTTGTTGAGCTGCTTTTCTAATAATTAAAAGAATTTTTCTGTTCAATTTTCAGTGCTGACTGAACAGAAAATGGAGTTGAGATTTTACCTTTCCTGCCTCCCTTTTCTATACACATAGTCGTGCTGCTGCAGGCACATGGATTGCTGAGAGGAATGGTTCTATGAGCATGCAGAAGTAGTCAAACTGCTGTACAGTGATGTCTGCTAGTCCTAATGAAGTCTAATTGTGTTTTTTTGAAGACATTTAGTGTCAAATGCTGGACTTGATACCATGCAAAATTGAGCCTTGAATGATCTCTTTTGTCTTGTGCCAGACATTGATTCCTGCCTCCTTTGCCCCGTGGCAGTAGTAACTGATCCATTAAGTAGAGAACATGGATATTCGTAATTGTTGGGGGAGAAATGGCATTAAGTTTTATGGTGGAAGGTTCTGAGGAAATCAGTTGGTGGCTTAGGATGTTGACATTTTCTTTGTCTGACTCCAATTATCTTTGCAGGGCTTATCATGGTTTTAGCAGGGGCATCTGAATTTGATCCTCAGTACAATAAAGATGCGACGAGCAGACCAGCAGACAACATCCAGATACCTCAGGTCAGTTATATCAAGAGATGCTTTAACTGACCCCTTCAAGGGAAGAGGAAGACATTGCATTAACTTTGTAGAGAGGCAACTGTATCCCTTCAGAAATAGGAATTAGAAATTAGACTTGATTTAAACTTTTTAAAAAGAAAAGATAACATTAATGGTGCTAATGCTTATTTTAAATCGAATTGGCTTTTGGGGAGGGGTAAAGTAAATAGGAAATTAGAGTGTTAGTCCTTACAAATTTTGAGTATTGACATAAGGAGGTGATCACCGTTTGATGTTCTTTTAAATCATTAACATAGGTCTGGTGGAGTGTATTAACAGTAAAGTAAAATTATTATCTGATGTCTGAACTAGTAATGTCTTTAAATATTGTAAAGATTCCTCCACGAATCTCTGTTCCACTCTGGTTACCTTTTATATTAATTTCCATTCAGTGTTTCCAACAGAGATGCCATAAATGCATACTGTGGAAGATAATTATTACTAGCAGAGTTTTAGGAAGTCTTATTTATCAGAAGCTCACACTTTGATTTTAAGAAGTTTAAAGCACAGTATTCAAAATGCTCCAATGAAAATGTTTTGATTTGGCAAAAAGAGGGGGAATTAGTTGCACAGATTTAACCTTTGCATGCACACAATTGAATTTTCATGTTTTAAACATGACCTAAACATAAGAGGTATCTCAGTCTGTTCTCGTTTACTTGGTTTTCTTTGTCTCTTCTACAAATTCCTTATAATGTTGTGGACTTTACGAGTAGAGGATGAAATTGCAGTAAAGTGGCGTTTTTCAGTGATGGGAGCAAAAGGGTGAAAAAGATCACCTTGATCAGTTGTTCTTCTCTCACGCTGTTGCCAGCATTGGCATTCTGCAAGCCCTTTTACATTTAATCATTCATTATTTAAAAGCCTTCTGTAACCATATCCTGCTGAGAAGCTGTTCCAGCACTTGCTGTTCTAGTGATTAGAAGTCTTGTTTGTGACCAATTTATATCCTTGGTTTTTATCATCACTATTCTGGGGTCTAAATTATTCTTGCTGCGTGTATCCTTATGGATCTGTAGACAGAAGCAATAGCCCATTAGTTATCTTTTTGTCTTTATTTTGCTAAACTAGAAAAGCTGCTGTGTTCCATTCCTCTCTTTTCCAAAAGGCTCATTTCCCTCCTCCTGCTATGTGCTGAACGGGGTACTGTTCCCAGTTGATAGATTTCTAAATTTTACATTATTTTTTATCTGCTTAGAATTGTCCATATTATTCTATAGTAAGTCTTCACAGTGCCTTAGTTGCACTACTGTTCCTGTATTTCTGCAGGGAATGACTTTTGGCATACTCTTTTCCACAGCTGTTTTATATGGTGGTTTAGTACAACTAGAGTGGGATCAGTAAGGTTTTGGTATTTTCCCGTGGTAGATATCTCTGATTTTCAGCTAACAGGCTCCCATCTTCAAGCTGCAGTTCTTGTTAGTATGCAACTGCATGACTTTGCATTTTATGACAGATTTTGTTCCCTTTCTAAAGGTCCAGTAATCAATGTCATCTGTGGGTTTTTTTCTGACTATATGGCAGTACAGTTCTTTGAAGCATCAGTACAGAAGGGTATTGCTAATAACTTCTGCTTGTATATCCTGCTTTTGGGGCCATGATCATTGTTCCCATTTTTCACTAAGTTCTCTTTTCTAAGTTTTGCTGCTCATGGTCTGGGGTTACACCAGGATGTGCTTATAAGAAACTTCTTGTCAGAAGATCTTTTTTTCAAGTGTGGGGAAAGACTGGTCAAAGGTTGGTGTAGCTTAGCTGTTGATACCCAAAGTTCTCTTTGTCTTGAGATTTTGGAATTTTTCTCTCTCTTCAGGTAACTTTTTGACCTAAAAAGTGAAGCTTCTGGGCTGTGTACTGATGTTACTTAATCTGAGCTTCTGTTACTCAGACCTGTTTGAACTGTGGGTCTTGGTCCTGTGGGAATCAGGAAAGGTCGTCCTGAATAAAGAACACCACACTTTTTTCCTGTTGGTGTGGTTTATAAACAAGTTAAAATACTTGATCTTCAGCCTACTAGGGATTTCAGGCTTGTAAGCCTCCTTCCTGTTTTACCTGAAATTATTCCTAGGGAAGTTTACTGTGTCTTAGATGGGTGAAAGGTCTCAAGGTGATGCTGTTGCTTGTGTATATTAAGTTCAGTGTAAGTGCCTTAGAAATATGGTTGAATCTAGTAAATCTTGGCAATAAAATTAGGTATTAAAAATACTTACCTGTCAATACAAATTTACTTAACACTACATAAGACAAGTTTCTTGAATGCAAATCTTTATGACCCCCTAATTACCACATTGAAAAAAGGCATATAAAGACACTTCTTAACTTTTTGGAGCTGGGTTTTGAATAAAAATGGCTAATGTTCACCTCTACAGAAATTGCCAAGGAAAAGTTGCTTAAATTCTTGCTTTTGTGAACATATGGGGTTTTTTTCCTTGTGAACTGTTCTCCTGTATTTGCTTGTCTTTAGCAACAAAATAGCTGTTTATGTTTTAACTATTTTATTTTAGCTAATCAGAGAAATTGGTGGCATAAATTTAAAGAAGAATGAGCCTCCTCTCACCTGCCCTTACAGTCTGAAAGCCAGAGTTCTGCTGTTGACTCATCTTGCCCGAGTGCAAGTTCCTGAGGTCCTTGAAGAAGGTAGTGGCTTCTCCCCTAACCCAGTATTACTGGGAATAGAGCAAGATGCTGCATGCTACACTACTTTTGATTCTTGTCCTATAAGGAGTTGAGTGGATCTCTGCTCAATATGCTCTATGCAGGCTGCTTAGTTTTTCAACTTTAATAACCCTTTAGAACATTTATTTAGCATTTACTCACTCTCCTGACAGCCCTGCAGTACTGATATTTTACTTTTTAATGCTTTTGGCTGCAGGTATGGCTTAGATAAATTGGTTTTGGTCTTTGTAATAGAATAAAAAGTTAAACGTGAGGTGTATTTGCTTTTCAGAGCAAAGAAATCCAAGATCAGCATAATGTTGCTCCCTATAGCATTTCCATGTGTATTTATTTTTGGAGGTTTTTAGCCCACGATGCGAAGTAAAGATTACAAGATTAGAACTTTAAATATCGTTTACCTGTGAGCTTCAGTTTGTGTTTTGGAGTTTTTCATACTTGTAAATATTCAAACTGAAATATTTCTAAATGCATTTCTTAAGTTTAAATCATGAAAGCTATAGTTTTAGGCTATGCTTTTAGACCAGCAAAGTTGAGATGTTCTACATTTTAATGGAAATAAAAAAACCCAAAACCCCCAAACCAACAAACCAGGGAAAATGCTTTGCTTCAATTTTTTCAGTTTCTTTCAAGAGAAAAATAATCAGTTTTAAAAAGTAATGAAAAAGGTCTCATCTTTCCTTTACTTAGTTACTGTTTTTATTTAGAACTTCACAGAACTGCATTCAAAAGAAGTTGGTACTTTACAAATAATGTTTTTTGCAGAACTGGTGTTTCACTTGAAATTAAAAATTCTGGTTTTAACCTGTGATTCCTTAAAGAATTCATGTGATTTTAATATGGCTGATAAATTGTCTCTGCCATCCTGTTGCTTCTTTTTAGATGGATCTAATAAGTATTGTTTCATTTGGTGTGGAAGCTGGTGTACAAAATTTGTTTCCTCTTGGAACTTGCATTTTCCTGGTTTTTTTTTAAGGAATGTTACAGATGGATACGTCTGTGAGAATAAAGTGGCTTTTTTTGTAATGCAAGAATAAATAGAAGTGAAGACCATGTCATTAAATGGTCCAGTTCATGTGAACTGTCTGATTGTTTTTCCTAGAAGTAGTACAGCATAATTGCAGCCAGTTATATCTTGCAGATCAGCAGTTTATCCTTAAGAAGAGTCCTGCACTACTTCAAGAAATGATTAATGTGATCTGCCAACTAATAATAATGGCTCGAAGCAGGGAAGGTAAGAAAAGAAACTGTATAATTGAACCCAGTAAATATGTTTCTTCATTGTAATACTGCATAAAGTCTTTGGTTCTTGTGGGAAACTTAACCTGTGATATTTAGAAATGCCTAAATGCACTTTTGCTCTTTTTATTGTAATGAGAGAGTTCTCTATTTTGAGGATTGAAATGCGGCTGCTGCTGCTGCCGCCAAGCTCTGCTCTGAAATCCTGAGTATGTGTGTCCTGCTTGTAATTTTTGCAATTAAAGTTTCTCCTTAACTGCAATTGAAAACCTTTTCTTGAAGATGTGTTTCATTTTCAGTAGCAAAGCATTTAGTATAAGACTTGTGTTCTTTCCATTTGCACTTTTACAGTTTTTTCTCTCCTCTTATGAGTGCCTTTTGTATTTTAGATCATTTCTTTGGCATTATTTCTTTATATGTTGCTCATATTTCTCCATTTCAGAATGCTATGCTCTTTAGCCTGCTGTGTAGTTTTATTCTGAACTTGTAGGGGCAGGTGCTTAGCTGTAATTGCCATAGAAATAATAACTTAATTGAAATATAATATTTAAGCTTTTTTCTTTTCACTGTAAAAAGGCAATTACTCAGAAGATGATTCCCTACAGTGTAAGGAAGCAAAGACTTGGATATCATTCATTTATTGCACCAAACATAGTCAAGGCATTTTTTTATGTCAAACTGGTGACCATGTTTTGCTATCAAACAATACTTACTGGTTGATCTTTACTTGACCAAAACTCCTTTAATGACCATTGATAGCCTCCTAGTAAGAATGGTTTTGGGAAAGATATTTCCCAGAACTATTGCAAGTGGTGCTGTAAACTGTGTTCCATAACAAAATAAAGTGTGAGAGGGGATATAAGCAGATAAGGATGTTGTGTGCTAGCTTAGATTTTTTAAATTTGGATAGTATTTTATAAAAAAATACCTGAACCTCTGAGATACTGTAAAGTAGTTCAAGGCTCTGAAAAATACCTTTTAAGATGGTCTATGTATATATTAGTCAACTAGCAAATAGTTGTTTTCTCTTGTGGAAAATGAAACCAAAATAACACAGGCAGAAGCTTTTTTAATGCAACGGAACGGGAAATCTTTGAAAAATGAGGAGCATCCATAGTTCTTCTTGTAAAAGCTGAAACAAGATACTGAACAGAGTGCATAATATGCTTCTTAACTTAAATGACCTTCAGGTAGCTGTATTCTTCTCCTCTAGTTCTGAATATGCGGAGAGATACTTTCTTAATTTGACAGTAAAATGATTATTTATAGATGTAGTGTTCTTAATAAATTGCTTTGAAGTTCCAGAAAATTTAGATTTTAGCTTAAATTAAAATTAAAAAAAGGGAACAGTATTTTGAAATACAGTGGTGTAAACTAATTTTCCATTAGCATGTTAAATGGTTATTTATAATCCAAATGTGAACAAGCTCTACTACTAACAATTTCCAGAGATTATCATTATCTCTTCCAGCCTCAAATCATTTTGTGAAAGAGGAAGAGAATTTATAGCTGTCATTATGTACAGTAGAGATTATTTCCCCAGATTTGGAGAAAAAGTCGGTATGTATCATAGGTGTAGCTGGGGAGTTGTCTGGTATTACTCTTAACAGCTTTTCTCAAAAATATTTTCCAAAGTTTGAAAGTGTCAGTACCCAGAAATTTGTACCAAACAACCAAGCATTTCCTCTCGCTTCCATGCCAGTGCTCTCAGCACATGGTATTAAAGAGAAGGTGGTACCCAACAGTTGCCCATTAACAGTCAACAATAATGAAACTGAGGACTTCAAGGTAAACAGTTTCAGAATTTTGGTCTAAAGTGAAGTCTTTGCTTTTACTACTTACTGCTTAGCAAATGTAATGCATTAACCCTGTTTTTGAAGACTGTGCATGTAGAGAGAACTGTCTCGCCCTGGGAAACAACTGGAAATTGTAAAGGTGGCATTGGTTTGGTTTTGTGTTATGTTTTTTTTAAGATGAATGAAATTGAAGCTAGGTGTTGAAAATTTTGAGAGATTGCTTTGCTTAAGCTTGTATTTGTCACCATAATTTTAAGTGGCTTAAAACTTAACTACAGTTGGTTCTGGGGTTAATTTTCACTTAAATCAACCTTGACACAGTACATAAAATGATCACATGCTATAATTAGTCATAGATTTTCAGCAGTCCTGATCTGTGAAAGTACAATGGTGATGGCATGTGGTAATACTATCTAAAGAAATATTTTGGAGACAAATTGTACTTTGTGAAACCTAAATTGATGGTGTGATGAGAAGTCTCATTTTGTGTTGCATTCATGCCTTTCAAATATTCTGAATTGTTTTTGTTATTATTATAAGCTTAAAAATGTCTACAGCAATTCATGCTTACCTTGTAATCAGGTCTTTTGAAGAGAGACGCTTAGGATGAATCTTCATGATCTTGGCACTTTAGCTTTGCTTTGTGTCATCCCTTGCTTGCATCCATTTCTTTGTGGCAATTTAAGTGATACCTGAGAACCAGCAGGTATCAATTATTTTCATGGCTTCCTTGAGATCGTCCTTAAGTATGATGAGTACATAGGTGCCTTGCCAAGTGAGGTGTTTGCTGACAAAAACATGGAATGGGCTCCAGTAAGTGTCTGCAGAAGTTAGGCGTCAGTTCAGCTGCCCAGTCAAAGCAGAGTCCTTAATTCAGGTTGGAAGCTGCAGTATAATGAAGAGGTTGTGGCTTGACCTAGGTGTATGCCAGTCCTTCACAAGCAACTCAAATTTGCATTTAAATTTGTGATTGACTACTTTAATGTCATATGTTGGGTTTAAACTGAAAGAGGGTGGTTTTAGATAAGAAATTCTTTGCTGGTGAGGGTGGGGAGACACTGGCACAGGTTGCCAGAGAAGCTGTGGATGCCCCATCCTTGGAAGTGTTCGGGGCTGGGTTGGATGAGGCTTTGAGCAACCTGGTCTAGTGGAGGGTGTCCCTACCCAGGGCAGGGGGTTGGAACTAGATGACATTTGAGGTCAACGCAAACCATTTCATGATTCTATATTTCTGGTCAATTCTGTAACCTTAGATTAAAGGTCATCTTGTATTGTGCAATTTGACAATCAGAAGCTGTCAAAATAGGTACAGCAATGACATTAATTTTATGGTAGGGGCATTTGGAGGATGTTAAAAGCTATGGTGTCCTCAGGTCCACTCTCAGGGAATATAAAGACCTGTGTTCTTTTCAGGAAACAAAATAATACTTTCCAATTTTAAAATATTTTTCTACTGTCATACGGATGATGAGTCAATCCTTTAAGAAAGAGAGTATTTTCTACTCTCACTAGTGCTCTGTGGTGTCAAAGCTCTAGATGAATTTCCTGCAAAAGAAAGTTTGTCAGAGATTATTTAGGATTCTTTTATTGACTTGGTTTGCGGTGTGTTTTTTTAACTTAAAAAAATCCTGTGACTTTCCTTAGCAGCAGCAGCCAAGAAAATTACAGGGGAGGTGGAAGCTGGGTGAAATGGAAAGTAAATGTGGTATTATTTGGTTGGGACATTAATCTTTCCATTACTACTTTTTTTTAAAGGTCAAAGTTACATCTTTCTTAGTTACATCTTTCGTAGTCTGTCTAGCCAGGTAGTTCCATTTGTGTGTTACATTTCTCTTTGCATTGCGTATAACCGTCACATGTCCTCCCATGTGATTTGATTTGATAGCTGATGATATTTATAGCTTGGTGTAATTAGTGAAGAAACAAACAATTTGAAGGGGAGAGGGGCAGGTGAAGCAGAGGGAAGAGTGATCTTTCATGTGCAGTTAATATGCCCTCACCTCATAGCTGCTTAGAAATGTTCAGCAAGATAGTGAGTGGTGTAAAGGAAGCAGAAAACATACTGAAGACACCAAATTCGTGGGGGGGTTTTTTTGGTCAAACTTACTACCTTTTCGTACTTCCTCTGTTAAATATTGTAAAATTAATTTAAACTTGCTTTTTATCAAAATGTAAGGTAAGTGTTCAGCAGTTGTAGCTCTGGTACCCTTTTGTTCAGGTGCAGGTATAGCCTGTCTGCCCTCTCACCCAGGTGTCAGCAATCCTGCTTTTATCTGCATCTCTCACTGTCTTGACAGAGTGGTCAGCTGGGTCACACAGCCCTGGCAGAGTGGCCACAGGCCTTCTGACCACTGGTCTAATCAAGCTCTTGAGAGATACCTCTGTGCCCCTGTTGTAGTGTCCCAAATACACGTATTTGTATACATATGTATCTGTGTATGTACCCAGAGATACTTGTGTTCACACTTACATTTATATGTTTATGTGCAGAGTATACCTGTAAGGCAGTCAAGGCAGTCAAAGGCTGATTGTTTCTCAGAAAAGATTTTAAGGTGTAGGAGAAAGCATAGGGATTCTTAAATGAAATGACAGGCATCATAAATTGCAGGTGCCTTCCATAATACCTGTTGAAAATGGCCTTCGGTTCTTTGATGTGCCACATGTGAGTTCAGAAAAAGATTTAAGTAGCTTAAGTTCCTTTTGGCTCTTTGAAGAGGATCTGAACTTATTTTTTTGTTTCATGTTAAAGCATTGCCAGTTCTGGACTTGCAGCTCTTGAGCTGCAGGGGAATTCTGAAATGAGTTCTCTGAACAGGGTTTATGAGAAGTTTTATTTATGAATGAATAGGTGTCAACATTATCTTGCAGTTTGTGTCTGCTTTGCTTTTGAATTTCTTTGCAGATGTGATGAGTATCAAATTACTAATTGGGGTTTTTTTGGTTTTTTTTTTCGTTTTGCTCTGTTCTGGCTAAGACTTTTTCTCCTTGTCTACCTTATAACCATTTTAATTATAAGAGTGTAGGCCTTTTTGTACTTTAGAATATGAAAAGAATTATAGGTAATTTGTAAAAGAAAAGTCAAATAGATGTTTGCTCAGACACCCTTTTTAACCATTAAGTTTATTTATAAAAGTCATGCGTTTGTTATTTTTACAGCTCTTCTAACTGCCTTCTAACAGAATAAAATATGGTCTGCTTAGCTTCAATTATAAATATAGTTTTTTTCTTGCATGTGATAGGCTGCTACCTGATATGTTAATTTCTCAAGATAAAAATATTATAAATAATGTATTATGTTGTGAAAGATTAATGTTTAATAATAAACTATATTAAATGATATGCTAAACACGTTACACAGACACTCACATACATAAAGCATACAAATATAAGTTTGTTTTGATGCTGCATTTTTAAAACTGAATTGGAGTTTTTGTCTATAATGATTACATAGATACATTGTGCAGTTGTTCCCTGAGGCAATGTTAGATGGAAGTCTCCCTTAGTGTTTAGCTGTGACATCCTAGATGGAAGAAAATGTCTGCTGGTCTGTGTGGCTGGAGTGAGAGTAAAAAGGCTGCCTAGTTAAATATACTGAACATTTTAAGATGTCTCTTTCTTTTGCTTGCTGGACTGGAAACAAGGTTTTCTGTAATACAAGTATACATTGGAAAAGTACAAGAAAAAAAAATTAAAAATTACATGTTGTGTTTCATTCTCCCCAAGAAAGGGAGTTCCGTGCTCCATCTTTGGGATCTTTGGAAAATTGCATGAAGCTTTCCCAGATGACAGTCCAGGGACTTCAGCAGTTCAAGTGTCCCCTTTTACAGCTGCCTCACATTGAAGAGGACAATCTTAGGAGAGTTTCCAATCACAAAAAGGTATAAAAATACAAATGATACTTGGTAACCTCTTAAAATGCTGTCTGCTACTTCTTTTACCTATCTGTGGCTAAGGAAGCAAGGTCTTGAATTAACTAAGAGAATAAAAATAGATTTATTTTTCAGGAATTCAAGAGAATACTTCCTAGGTGTTCTGTGTACTTTTGGTTTCTTTAAAGTCCATCTCAGTTAGGAGGTGGGAATTAAGATCAGAGATCTGGTAAGTGTAAATAAGTGTAAAAGATCAGTCTGTGTTGACCTAACAAACAATAGGAACAATTTCTTTCTCATTACAATGTACTATCTACTATTTAATATTCTTCCAGAATGTGTCTGGAATATCCTATTGGGACTTTTTTTAATGGGGATGGCAGGTGGGGGGGGCTTGTTTGGCTTTACATTGTTCTTAATCTCCTTTGATAGAAAATATATTTTGGAAGCTTACACAGAGGAGTTCATAAAAGAAAAAAAATAATCAGTTACTGTGGGAAGCATTTCAAGTTTTGTGATCCTTTGTGTGACAGGCTGTGTCTTACAAAGCTTTTGCTATGTAGCTGTAGTTGGGTAAGTGTTGGTATTTGTAGACTTTAAGGATGAAAAAGAATAGTCTTGTCTGAATACCTGCATGTGTTTCTTCACTCCGTTTACCAGCTGTCTCTGTATGCAAACCTGCTGGTTCGTTCCAGTCTAGTATATCTTCTGGGACTGCCTGGTTAGAAACAGCACTTCCTTCTACTGGAAGCTGTTAACTTTTCTGATAGTTCTATTACAGTGGTTAATGTGGATCAATCTTGAAAATATTATTTTTATCTGATGGCAATTTTGTTTAGCTTTAACTACAGCCTTAGGGGGTGTTTAAATGCTTCTGTGTTAGTGTGAAGACTAAGAATGTTTAGGTACTGCATTTTTTTTAATCCCCTCTGAAGGTGCTTGTTCATGAAATATTCAAGTAGTCATATCCTTTGGATAAAGTAAAAAATTCTCTTACAGGTATCATTAAAGACTTACTTTTTAAATCCAGTCTTAAACTACAGGGAACGTACGAGAAAATAAGAAATTTTAGATGTATTTTTTGACATGTGCATTGTCACTAAGTAAAAAACCGAAGAATTTGGCTGTGATATAATCCCACCTCTGTTTGCCATAAAAGAGGGAAGAAACCAGTTTTTTAGGCTAATTTGTACAGGATTCACGTGCATTGAGTTCTTCAGAAATACAGTGCCCTAGATTGGCCATATGATCAGTCTACCTGGATGCATGAAATTGTTTTTAATAAAGTACGTGCATTTATAATGCTGAGGTAATCAAGCGTTCAAATCTGTGTTTTGTTTTATCCTTTTAGCTCTGCTCTGCGAATCTTAAAAGGAGTGGATTTAGATTTGTTTGCAATTCAGTACAAAAAAATCCCTGAACTTGTATTTGGTTGTTTCTGGTAATGTGAATCTCAAAGCACTGAAGTACTCTATCTAAATAAAAACCCTATTAGGAAGATTTCTTGGCTCGACTGCCTGAAAAACCTGGCGGAAATAACAATTTTATAAGAAACTATAAAGTGCCATTTCTAAGGGATGACATACTAAGGAACACATCAGTGTTCAAAGCAGTGCTGTTGAGTGGGTTTGAGTGCGACCTCTTTGCTTTATTATTTCTCAAAACATACGCTTGCTAGTTTCCCAAACTGTGGGGTTTTTAATAACAAATGTAATGGTGTGTATGTATTAGTAACATCTGGTGACACCAGTGATGTATTATCAAGAGTTTATTTGTGGACTGTGTTCTGTGCTACCACGTGGCTTCCTTTCTTCTTTTTTTATTTCAGTATAAAATCAAAACTATTCAGGATTTGGTGAGTTTGAAAGGCTCAGATCGTCGCAATTTATTGCACTTCCTAGAAGATAAGAAATATGAAGAAGTTATGGCTGTCCTTGGCAGCTTTCCATATGTCACTATGGATATAAAACCACAGGGTGAGTGGGAAGTCCTTTTGTTCTGTGTATGTCATTCTTCTGACATTTTGATAGTCTGCTGGCACTAAACTTTTGGAGGATGCTGAAACACAGCTCATTCCTATCTATGTGTTTATGTGACCTGGAAATTACATACTTCTTTGGAGTGGTGGGTTCTCGTACATGAGAGTTATAGTCTGAGGAGATAAAGTACATTGAAACATTCCATGGATTCCCAAGCCAGCAGTAGCTTCTCATACAGGAGCTTATCTGATATTTCATCTTTTGATTTTAATATTTCATGAGCAATATGGAGTTTTTGTTGAAATACCACTTTTATTAGCTATCTTAAAGTTAGCTTATCCTAGAATTTATGCTCAGCTTTCTCCAGCATGTAGAGTCCTTTATGAGATTTTTGAGTTGGAGACCCTGATGACTAAATATTCATGGGTTCCTTTGTGATAATCCTTGTATAGTTTTTACATCTGGCAGAATTTGTCTGAGCTATGCTTGGCTACCTTTTGTGTGCACCATTTCAATGAGTGTATAATGCTCTCCCCCTCTGAAGATGAGGTATATTGTTAAGCAGTTCCTGTTAGACAGCCTTGCAGTGGGAAGTGAATTGGTTCTGTGGTCTCCTGTAGAAGAACAGTGCTAGTAAATGTGTGATATTTGAGAGGTTGTTCTAATTCTTGTTTCTAGTTTATATTGTCATTGTGATAGCAATGATTGCATTCAAAATGTGATATGCTTTGTTTGGGTAGCCTGATTGTAATTTGGCTTATGTGTAGTCTCCTGTGAGAAGCAAGTGTTAGAGGAAATATCTGTTAAGGAAGCAAATGTCTGCTAATCTTGGTGTTTCTAAATGTTATTTGTGTTGCTTTTGGTGTTTGTTTTTTTTTTAAACAAATAAACAGAAGACTGTATGTTATTGTAGCATAGGATTGTATACAGTCTTGTTAATCTGCTTAAAATTCAGTCTTGGAGTACCTCCCCATATTTTGGCAAACAACTATTTCCTGCCTGTAGTCTTCATTTCTCACACAGCTGCACTCAAGTGTGGTGTGGAGGATTAAACCATGCATACGCTTTTCTGTTTAGCTCAGTATTGCCATTATATAAAATATATATGTAAGACTAGTGAATAGTAAAACTGCTTTCTCAGGGAGGGACTGGAGGGGAATAAATAAGATGTCTACACTGGGATATATTTCTATTGCTCTCCTACCTGAGACATTCTCTAGTTTATAGGTTGGAGTTATAAACTCCTCAGTGGCTCTCCTGTGGGGTTTGTTTGATGTTTTAGTTAAACTAATCATTGCTGTTCTTTTATTTTCCTTTGCCTTCTCCTTAAAAAATAATTAAATGCATGATTGTTAATGTGGCATTGAAATTGGGTTGTTAATCATATGAAAGTCAGGAAAATGAAAATTATTATTCCCAGAACAAATATAACAGGGTCCCTCTGGTCATGTGTGGTATTTCATGTTTCTGAAGTTTTATGCTTTAATATATAATGCATGGTATTAGAGGGTTATGGTTCCCACAGCAGCTATAACTTCGAATTTTCTAACTTTCATGCAATTAAAATTTCAAACTCAATGTTGCGGTTTTATAGGTTGCTGAATTACCAGCCCTCGTTCTGATAGTATATGTGAAGTTGTAAGAGACTTATTAAATAATACTTTGAGATTATTTTTTGTTGAAAACTCTAGAATTTGAATGCTTACGTTTAGAAGTAGTAGAAGCAATGTTTAATGGAGAAAAGGCTTTAAAGAAGTCTAATAGATGTGTTGCTTTTCTTTTTGCACTAGTTTTGGATGATGAAGACAGCAACAACATTACAGTAGGTTCTCTTGTCACTGTTCTGGTCACACTAACAAGACAGACCATGGCAGTAAGTATTAAGAATACCTGTTCTTTCATGGTAACTGCAGGTATAAAACTAGTAAACAGGCATTTCTGGTTGTTTTGTAAACGTAACTGTAAGGTTAAGATTTGAAATTGAGAACTTGTGCTCTTAATCCATCCTTATGGTTTTGTTTCTGAATGAGAAAGTTTTCCTGGAATAAAGCCAAAGTTCAGTCTGACCCATTGCAGTTGTCTAGGGAACGGTAAAAGAATATGGCAAGTGATACTGCTCTGAGGTTTGTAAACAACAGGAAAAGAGATGTTCAGAAACTTGGTTCTTGAACTAAAATAAGATATTCACTCAAGTCCTCAGGACAGTGTTTGATTTCACTTTATGTGAGCTCATAATGTTACAAATCTCTTGGGTGTTTTAGACACTTTTACGAAAGAAACACAGTCCAGCAGAATGCAGAATATGCATAACTTAATATAAAGGAGGTACACCAGTGTCACATGAAGAAAGTGGACTGCTGCGTAGGAAACAGTGTGGCATAACCGAAACAATACTACACCCTAGTAGTTAAACTTCTGACATGTGCTTATTTTCTAGCTTAAAATGCAGTAATGGCTTTCTTTGAACAAAAAACTTTAATACACAGAACCTAAACAAACTTTGAATGTCAAAGACTACAGTGTCAATTTTTACATCTGTACTCGTGGCATAGTTGTCTAAGTAAACAGAAGGTCTGAGTTACACCTCTAAGGTGAGGCACACAAGCCTGAGTATTACAGGTGAGATCAGACTATTGAAGCCAGTTGAGCAGAAAGTCTGTATATATAAGCTGCATGCGCTCATGCTGTGGTAGCTGAAGGTGCAGTAGGTAGAAAGTAAAAGCACTGTATCACTATACTGGAATTGTAAAATGAAGGAAACTGAAAATTATGAGGATATTGAACTGTACTTAGAAACTAAAATGTTTAACGGTATATAGAAAATTCATTTAAGGTGTTTCCTGTGTGACCTCCGCTGGGTAGTCTGGCATAGAAACACATGACTGTAAAACTAGAGGTAGCCTTTTGTATGATGCACTTTTTTTGTGGTGGTATTTCCTATTTGCCATTGTTAAATAAGACAGCTCCTTGTGACTGTTTCGTTTGGGTGGGTTTTTTTAAATGGCATATAGTATATTTTGAAGAAAGAAATGCATTAAAAATTTCATTTACATAGAGATATTCTATTCTACAGAATCCTAACATTGTGTTGTGTCTTAACGTTTCACATTTCTGGTTTGATTTGTTGTTCTGTGTCCCTGAGTAGCAGAGCAGCTGTTGAAGTTTTTAATGCTCTGACAACTGGAGCAGAATTAGCATTTTACTACTGCTTGCTTTTGTGATATAGGATTTCTGTGCTTTATAAAACAAGTAGATTCTTAGGAACAAGATGACACGATGCTACTAAATTTCTTTATAGTACTAGTGATGGAAGAATCTGAGACCGAATGTTTGAAATAGTGTTTAATTTTGATCTGTTAATCCCCTGTTGTGTCTGTCACTGATAAAAGAATTTGCCATAATGAGTAAAATATTCAGAACTGATTAAGGTGATGTAGTTTAAGTTCAAATATGAAATAATAATTTGCTCTTTTGGAACAGAGATGCATTAGTAGTTTTCACATCTTTCTCTAACCAGGACGTGTTTGAAAAGGAACAGTCTATATGTGCAGCAGAAGAGCAACCAACAGAAGATGGGGTAAGTGAAGAATGAATGTTCCTCTTGCTAATTAAAGAGACCTTTCTTTCACATCTTGAATTGCTAATTGTGCACTTCTCAAGTATTTTTTTCAGAAATGCCTACTGAAGTGTCCTTTGAGCTGTGCTTTCTAATTTTGGTTCTCAGCTTAAAATGCTTAAAGTACAGTTGAATGACTGAAATTTTATTAACAGAATAAATATTTTAATACTGCTTTCCTGCAGCAAGGTGATGCCAGCAAAGTTAAGAGCAAAGGATGGCAACAGAAGAATAAAGGAACCAAGAAAGCTTCAAAATCAAAGAAGAAGAAGCCATTGAAAAAGAAACCTGTGCCACCTTCATTACAACCACCAAAACAGCAGAAGCAAAAACAAGCTAATGGGGTAGCTCATAGATTCAATGATATTTATAATTTTATTCAGTTTATCACTTGTAATCTGATGGGGGGTTTTGTATCTGTCTCTTACATTTCAGTTTATGCTTTTGTGAAGTGCATCTTCTAAAATAGCATTTGTTTTCTTTACATTTAAAAAATACTGGTGAAGTAATCAGGGAACCACCATGGTAACATTTGCAGTGACCTGCTGAAAGCTGCTCAACTATTTTAGAAATTTGGCTTTATAGTTCCGTCTTATTATTAGTTGTTGTTATGCTGCCTTCTGGGAGGTGAATTTTTCTGTAAGTTCTGCTTTTTCTTCAAAGATAAAAACTGAAATGAGACTTTCTTGTGATAAATTAAGTATCTTTAGTAGCTTTATGCTCCCACTTTATGGTGTTTTCTCCACCTCATGGGATGTGTCGTAGGTACTTTCTTAAATTCTCTGTGATTTTCTTAAGACTTTATGAAATACAGTTCCAGAGTCATAGAATGATTTTGGTTGAAAGATCATTAGTTAAAGATCATTTAGTTCCAGCCCCTCTGCCATGGGCAGGGGTGCCACTCACTGGATCAGTTTGCCCAGGCCCCCATCCAGTCTGGCCTTGAACACTTGCAGGGATGGGACATCCAATCTGGGCATTAAAGAGTGTTTTTTCCTATTCCTGTTGCGAGTGCCGTATGGAGAAGGAAAGTTGCTTCCTTCCTCCTCTTAGCAAATGAGGTGAAAAGGATTAATCTTAACTGCAGACATAATTCTGCAGAGTTATGTCTTGTGCTGACACAAGAAGAGTGTAGATCGTGGGACCTTAAGGCAGGTGTTGTGAATTCTGTGTACTACAGTAATGCAGACAAACTAAGTTAGAGGTGTTGTTTTTTTTTTTTTTCTTTCCCATTAGGAAGTTGTTGTGAAGGAAGAGGAGGAGGAGGTCTCTGATAAAGGAAGTGAATCTGAAGAAGAAGAAACAAACAGGGACTCTCAAAGCGAAAAAGATGATGGAAGTGACAGAGACTCTGACAGAGAACAAGATGAGAAGCAAAACAAAGATGATGAAGCTGTAAGCCTTACTTTTTCTTGAAGGGTAATGTTGCCTCTGGGGTTGAGAGAAAATGCATTTTAATCCTCTAGCATCCCCTCAGGCTAGGCAACACTAGAATGAAGGAGTAATACCAGTTCTCCAGAGGTTTTCAGACCTCATTCCAGTATAAGAGCCTTGTCATTGCAAGTTTGTTTCAGAGTGAGTAGCGAAGATTTTTGCAGCATAGTCGGAAAACTTAGAAACGACATGAGAAAAATGGCTAAACTTCGGGAGAAAACTGCAATATTTCTTTCAGCTTAATTTGATTACTAGCTGCTGCAGATTTGTGACTTAAAGTCTCTCCCTTGAAATGTGTTCTTTACAGGAAGTGGCTTTTGCATGCTGCATAGTGTGTACTAAGCATGCAGTAGTTGAACAAACTGTTTGCACAGGTGCTTACTAAGCTCTAGTAACTGTCAAGTTAGTTGTTTGAAACTGTAATAGTAATTGAGAGCGAAACACTGTGGTGGGAGATGATTTCTGCACCACAGGTCTTTCAGTACAAGACTTGAGTGACAGCTGAATGGCCCATGCAGGGTGAGATTAAGCTCCTGATGGGAAAGGAATCATCAAACTTGTAATTAGGACTCTTATGGCTGAGATAGAGTGTTTATAGGTAGTGCTGCAGAATTGAGTTTTGAAGAATGTGTGCAAGCCCCATGGATCTGCTTTTTCCCTTTATAATGTTTAGTATTGCACAAGAACTTGTCACATGTACCATTTGCATGGACCATTTTCTGTCTTTTTAATGCAAAACACGGTTAGTGCACAGTAATTCTTTAACCTTATCTTTGACAGGAGTGGCAAGAATTACAGCAAAGTATACAGAGAAAGGAACGAGCCCTTCTTGAAACGAAGTCAAAGATAACACATCCTGTTTACAGTCTTTTTTTTCCTGAGGTCAGTAATAAGCATTACAGTCATGAAACATGAAAATTAATATAAACTAATTGGTCTTTTTGTATTTTTACTGTAAATATTGGGCTTTTTAAAAAGCTTCATGCTTGGAAAAAAGATCTAGTATTAATTTTATAAAGTCTTAACTTAGAAAATTAAACATTTTCAGATACTTTTCTAAAACCTTTTTCTTCATTACTCTTTCTACCCAGTTCCCAGAGACTTGCAAACCTGTATAAAACTTAAGGTGAAATGTTGGGGTGTTTTTAACTCTACATCTAACTGCAAGTGCCTGTGACTGGGGGAGGTCCTGACCCCTCCTGTGTTATGAGTAATGACAGGAGAGTTAGGGAGTCATTTGGATCAGCAGATAGTTTTGGCTTGCTGGTTGACTTCTGCACGCCACAATGTGGTGGCTGCACGGTGTGCAGCTATGGAAGATGGAGTTGGTTGGCAAAGCTGTCTTTCCACCACAGCATAGTCTGGAAGTGGCAGAAGCCAACTGTGGAACAGTCTTTCCTATAGAGCTCAAAAATATAAGTTCAAGTGTGGATGCGTATCAGAGGAAGGGATATATTTGAGAGTGGTGACTCAGTATAGGCTAAGGTGTGTTTATAGCAGCCTTTGGTGTTGAAAGTATATTCTGATATATCAGTTTTTACTTGCACTAACAGCTAACCACTCAATAGTTGTGTGAGAACCCTGTAACAGCAGTGGAACCTTGAAAAAGATGGGATTTTTCCAAGTGGAGGATTTGTGTTCTGAGCAAATAAGTTAGGACCGTGGGGGTGACCAGATTGGAACCAGGAGGAAGGAGTATTTGATCACGTTTTCTTTCCTGGCCAGTGGTTCAGAGGTTTCCTTTGCTTCCTCGCAGTCTGACTAAGGAACTAATCTAGGATCTCTTCTCTGTTGTTGTGCTATCTTCAATAACTGGGGTGGGATGCAAGGCTTGTGCTTCCTCTTGTGGTTTAAAGAAGACAACTAAGATGGGAAGGAAGAGTAAAGCATGAATTAAAAAGGAAGATACTGTGTATATTTGCTCCTTCTTCTCAATCCCCAGGGCTCTTCATGTCTTATTCCTTGTACAGCTTGTGGCATGTGCAGACATACTCCACTGTCCACATGCTTGTGATCACATTGTTCCTGCTGCTTTTACCTGCTAGCAGCATTGAAAAGCAAATTGTGGGAAGCAAGACTTGTTGCTAAGGACCCAGAGTGGACAGGGGGCAAATAAATTGTCTTCCTGAAGGCCTTAGCTGACACCTAGTTTTGTAATGGCTGCACTTCAAGCTGTATTTTCCTGACAGTTAGGTGCGTTCCCATCTCTCAATACAGCTTCCAGCAGTACACCCGCATAACATGAAAAGGTGTACTGGCATTCTGCTCTTCTGACTGCCTTAGATCATGTCACATGGGCTGCAGAGTCTTAATACCTCCTTTCTGCAAAGGCAGCTGGCTTTGGTCATCAGTTGAAGCTCACAGAGAGTAAGTGCCATGCCCAGTGCCTCAGGGGTGCTGACTATTTGTATTTCGCCTTTACTGAAGTGAGGGTCCTTTCAGAGACTTTGCTTATACTTACTCTGTATAAAGCTGCATAAGCTTCAGCTGTGTGTAACCAAGCTACATATGGGTTTTATGATAAAACCTAAATACAGCTTGCTGCTAAAAAGAAATCTAGGGCTGATCTGAATGCTTGAACTTGAAAGATACACACATATCCTCTCATGGTACTACAGCTGTAAATGGTCCAACTTTTCTTCACTGAATTTGTGAAAGTTGAATGCAGCTGTACTTCGTGCTGTAGCTGTGGTTGGAGCATGTTCAGACAGAGTTGATCTGCAACATCTGAAGATCAAAATCCATTGTACTCTGGTTTGTTCTTTTTCCATCTGTTATTTAGGGTATTATTTGTACTGTGGTTGTGGCCGGTTCAGAGATACAAAATTAGAGAGAAAATGCTCTATGTCAGAATTTACAGATGTTTGAGTGGAGCTGAGCATAATATACCTGTTCTCAGGAGGCAGCCTTAATGCTATTTCATCCAAGTTTTGGGGCAGTTGATTGCTCTGCCAGAGATGTGTTTTTAATCTATGCAGGTTCCTAAATAATTATCTTCTACTCCTGCATCCATGGATCCAGAAACCGCACAGATTGTAGTTTTGACATTTTTTAGGTAGAAACTGGCCTTGGTGTTCCAATTTCATGAACATACTGGTTTCCTGGCATGCCAAACCTTGCACCCATCTGTTAAAGGGCATTTTGCCCACTTGCCTGTTAGTTTGCCAGATTCTCACAGGCATAAACTTTAAATTCCACCCAATAAGCAAGAGGAAAATGACAGTCCTGCACAATTGTCCTTTCTGTAAAAAAGTGATGGCACTTTGGGGTTAGGAGCTTTACTTCCCAAGAGTTAACTCTATAGTGTCCTTTGAGCATTAGGTCAATGATTGTCATTTGCACTGGTATTGCTTCCTCACTTGGCTGTTATTTTTACTAGTTTTTGTGAAAAGGCACTTGATGGTTTTGATCTTTGTCTGTTTCCATCACTCTCAAGGGCAAGGAATTTTTTTTTTTTTTAAGAACAATGTCTAGTAAGTCAGCACAGTGTTTTGGTAAAATCAAAAATAACATAATTGATACAACTGCAGGTCCTTTTTATTGTGATCAGTCCTTATAGGCTCAAAATGGTGATTAGACATTTCTGTGATGGATCTTGCTTCTGTAGCTCTTGTTCATCTGTACTATTTATACTGTTCATCTTTCTATTCCTAGAGGCCTCTTGGCTAGGAAATAAACACTTTGCATAAGAGTCGTCTTTGCTACAGCTGTCAAGAAGATTGACAATATATTTACTGTTGAAACTTAAAGATAAAAAGATAAAATAACTTATGCCTTGTAATCACATGGGTTAGTTTTTCCTAAAGAAAATCACTTGGAATAGTTGTAAGAAGGATTTAGAATTCTACACATTCTGGTCCTAAGTAGTATATGAATAGGTCTTTGTTCTTTGTGCCTGTTCCAAAACCACAAGGGAATGCTGTTGCTTCACTGTGATGCTTTTGCTTTTATACACTTCAAAATGGGCATTTAACATGTTGAGTTAATTTTACATTTCTCTGTCGTGGGACTCAGGAGTGCTAATCGGTGTTTTTAGTTGTTGGTGTGAGTGTCTTGCTGATGTAAATAGTTGAGTATTTCAGTGAGATTGTGACAGTTAGTATATCAATTAGTCACTTCAAAAGAAAAAAGAAGTTAATTTGGCTTTTTAAATTTTTAAACATGCATGATTTAAATCTCAGATCACCAAACACTGGCTTCTGCAGTGTTTAAAAAAATCTAAAACTACTGAACTTTTAACTCTTCCAGTAGAGACAAAAATTCTTCAAATTCTACATATTAACAGCATTTGCTTCCCAACTGTGGAATTTAGAAGTTGCTTATTGTTGGTGTTAAAAGTCCACTGCATCCTTTCATTTAGTCCTTCTAATGCTGTTAGATTAAAAATGAAACAAAACAACCACTTTTTATGGGACACTGAAGCAACTGCCTGATTGTTTTTGGTGGAAATGTATAAAAATTGGCTCCCTGGTCTGGAGCTTTGATTTGTTACTGAATAAGATGCACTTTTTAGGGCTCCAGTCTGTTATAAACATGATGAGTTACCAAACCATCAGGAGTGGATAAAAGTTGGTTTGGAACACAGTTCAGCATTTGGGTTGTCTAAAAATAATGTATGTATTCCCCTTTTTTTCCTGAAGGGTAAGATTACTCTGTTGTGACTATTACCTATCTACTAAAATATTTCATAACCATGTAGAAGTCTTTCCCCTTGTCCCTCACAATTCTCACTTGTTTTAAAAAAAAGGCTTAAGGAGGTGTAGGAACAGGAACTTGCTTTGCAGTACTGAACTATTTTTTTAATAATAAAAAGGTTTCAGCTTCTATTAAAACAAAGTGGATTTTGCCTAAAATGAGTGCCAGGGGGTTAACGAAAAAGGTGTAGCGTTTAAATGAAGAACAGTTGATGTTAAGAACTGTCGTTACCATTTGAGAATGGTTGTGTCTGTGCTGCTGAACTGCACCACAATCTTAAGATTCTGACTCCAGTTGAAGGAAAAAAACACTTATTTTTGTACAGTGTTGCTGTCTTATATGAAGGCCCACACTAATTTAATTTAATTTAGGAACTCCATTTAGCATCTGCAATGGCAAAACCTTGAGACCTGTAGCTGTTTGGAAACCTGTGTGTGATAGGGAACAGTTGTTGGGCATCCTGTACAAATATAAATCAATATTGGCTGATAGTGAGTCGCTTCCTTGAAGTGAAATCCCAATGTGTTCAAATGTCATTTCAATTTTTGGAGGGGAGTGCAGTGGGACAGGGCATACTTGCCTGAAAAAGACTTTTCTGCGAAGAGTTCTTTATCTGTCTTTATACTTTCCTTGCTTTATATGCGCAGCTTTTTATCCAGGTTGGATTTCTGTTGAAGGACCTAAGGTTGTTTTATATTGCAAGTTGCTCATTAATCCTCAGTGGACACAATTCTTCAGGATGGTTCCATGTCCCACATGGTAACTTAAGTTGAATACATGGAATGAGGCCTTTGGAGACCAGCAGTCACTTGTGATAACCTGTTTGCTTTCAGTGGGCAGTATATACCATGTATTTTATTCATGCACATCCAAGAGTTTAAAAAGCCACCAGACACAAACCTTTCCTTTCTGTCTGTGTTACAAAGACCAGGGAATCCTAATTACCTGTTAAAAAGTGTAGGGGCATCTTTTTCTGTGACTTCAATAATCCTGGTGGTTTTTGACTTTTGCTTTTTTTTCCCCTTTATGAAAGGAAAAACAAGAATGGTGGTGGCTGTATATTGCAGATCGGAAGGAGCAGATGTTAATATGTATGCCATATCACGTTTGTACACTAAAAGATAAAGAAGAGGTAAAGTACTTGGAGAGTTTTCTTTTTGGGGTATTACAAAACTCTGTTGAAGTGTCTGTGGTTTGCAAATACATGTAGATTTTAATTTTTTTTATACTTACCTCTTAAGATGGAAAACAAATTTTATTCTGCTGATAAAAGTAGAGAAGTGCCTTTTAACTGTGAAAAGTGATAGTGGAGAAAGAAAAAGTAATTTAAGACAACTTCGAAGTTTCTTTGTGGAATATGTTGGCTTTTTTTTTCCCCCTGATATTAAAAGATGATGAAAACCAGTATTCATACACCATACAATTCCTGAATTTATTCAAATCATTAGAAATATTAAGTGTTCTCTTTTTGTACTTCAGAGACTGACAAATTAATTAGCTTTGGTTCTTATGGACTTTACTGAACCTGTAACCTTTGGCAGTGTTCTTCTTGCTACTTTTCTGAAAAACGAGGACCTAATGTATTTGTTCTTCCAAACTAGATATTATGTTCAATTTCAAATAACAGCAGAGTTAAGATAATACTTTTAGCAGACTAAATATTTTAACTTGTTTGGGTTTTTGAGGTTTAGCATACTCAGGGTGAAATTGTGTACTTAATGTACTTACTTGGCCTAATTCAGAAAAAAATAAATGATTGAGTGACTCAGTGATTATTCAGCTTTTGTGGGAGTTACTGTGTCTGGGTATTGTGACTCTCTTCTGCAGGTGTTTTATTACATAGAGATATTCAAAGAAGTGTCCCTAGTAAGAAACTAAAACTTTCTATTATTCTGTAGTAGAGTTTGTTGTTCATTGGAGGACTCCGGTACTTGTTTCAATGTGTCATTTGAAAGCAGTAAGAACTTATGGTATGAAATCTCTTTTGTAGGTAGAGCTGAAGTTCCCAGCACCAGGCAAGCCTGGAAACTATCAGTACACAGTTTATTTAAGATCGGATTCATATATGGGATTGGACCAGATTAAACCGTTGAAGGTGATGTTTGACTGTGTTATATATTTGTATTACATCGAAAGCTACTTCAAATGGTCATTACAACACCAGAAGTCCTGTTCATTAGAATTAACCTGTCCTAATTTTGAAACAAGTGGGAAGGATGGACTTGCAAGTGGTTTCTGCCTAATGTCAGTAGTGGTAGTTTTATAATGGATTAAAGGGGACTAAAATTTGTGATGCTTTCCCATGTGTGTATATTTTAATTCATGTTTTTCTAATGTTTATTCAGTTCCTGCAGTATGGTTTGCTGTGGCTTTTTATACCTTGAGGTTTGCCTTGCTATTTCCCTGCCTTTCCTTAGTCCTAGATTCATCCAGTTGATGGGAAAAATTTGGCATGCCTTATTTCTGGAAGCAGTTGTTGGTTTTGTTTTTGGTTTGGGGATTGGGATGGGATTTGTTTTGTTATTTGGTTGGTTTTTTTAACTCTTCTTTTGTGGGTTGCTTGTTTGTCTTGGGTGTGTGGATTTGTTTGTTTTCCCAAATTGCTGTTTATTGTCTGTAACGTATTTTTCCCCTCTCTTCTTTTTCCTTATCCAATTACAGCTGGAAGTTCATGAAGCAAAACCAGTGCCAGAAAATCACCCACAATGGGATACAGCAATAGAAGGTGATGAGGACCAGGAAGACAGTGAGGGCTTTGAAGACAGTTTTGAGGAGGAAGAGGAAGAGGAGGAAGATGATGATTAAACATACTATTGATTGACTACAATATCTGCACACACTGCAAGCTCTTGGTCTGACTGTGGAACTTGTACAATTAACCAAGAAACACAGTACAGAAGCTTTGAGAAGGCTGAGTTTAAATTTTCTTTACCAATTAAGAGTGCATTATGTAACTTCTCAGTGGAGGTGAAACAAATCTGTTACCGTTGATACACCTTGGAATATGCTTATGGCTCATTATAGCCTTCAAAGTGCAGGATGGTGCATTTGTTTCAATTGAAAATAAAAGCTTTTTTATTATAAATGTCCGAAAGTGTGGGCTATGTATTGTCTGATCAGTTTAGGGTCCAATTTCAATAAAAGGTACTATTAGCTAGGGGCAAACTTTCAATCAATTTTTCTGCATTAGGAATTTATTTTAGAAAATGTTTTGGTATATTTAACATTACAAATCTCTGTTGATTGAAACAACATTTGCTCAACGTTCAAACTTGATTGGTTCTGTGGTATTCATTAACTATTTTGCTGTGATACTGCTCACATCATTCATAGCTTTAAGAATCTGGTTTACTTAACTTGATCATTACAAATTGGCATCATATCCATTGCCACATTCCATGTATTCTGGAGGGCTGCTTTTTTAGGACTGTTGCCTTTTTATGCCCAAGATTATAATGGAAATCATAAACTTTCTTGACTCTGCCATAGGATACTTATTAATGGCTTAAAACATTTTTAAGCCTTTATTTCATCAGATCAGCAGGAGATCTGAGTCTTTTGATAAACAGAATGTCTGTAAGTAATTTTGGGACCACATGTTATGTAAGTTAGTGGCTTTTGTGTAATACCTTTATAAAAGGTACATGCTGAAAGCCAAAGTATATTCTTAATTCTGAATCTACCTGACACCGTCAGAAACACTTTAAGGGTAAAATACAACATGCAGAGAGGGCATGTTTTGTATCAATTTTGAATTCCCATCAATAAACTGGACAATTTGATGGCTGTTTGCATTTGTAATAGCGTGCATCTTTGTCTGAAGTTGTTGGTTTGTTTTTTTTTCTACCCCAGTCTTCTGCCAGGTTGTAAACACGACAGTGATTCTGTTCCTACTCTTGTTAAAGAAAAAAAAATCAAGTCTAATTAGAGAATAAATTCAGGGAGGAGAGCATCAGGGCTATTAGTGTATTCTGTGAGACTTGACAAAAGCCGTGGATGGATTCTTCCTTTTCTTCCTCTCAATAAAACAGATGAAATGTTGCATTTCTATACTTCAGAAATACTTATGAGTGTTCTGCAAGTAGGAACAGATGTATTTCTGTTCCTGTGTATTGAACTATGAAAATACAATACTGTAAAATGTGACAAATTCTCACACAGGAAAATTTCCATCCTATAAAAATTGTCCAAAGCCAGAATAGGTGCACACTAATTTGTGACCTTGTTTGTTAGAAAGGGTTGTCACTTTAAGTGCAAATTTATATTGTTATATTCTTTGTAATTACAATAGATGCAAATAAAATTTGAAGATGTTCTAATGGGGTTATGGTATCTTTCGAAGTACTTCTGAAGTGCACATTGTGCAGAAAAAAACTTGTAAACCATAAGCAGTGTCAGGTGTTCAAACTCAAGAATGAAGGCTAGGTTTAAATTAAATGGCTTGTACACTTGGTGCCTTTTAATTCCAGTTTTAACTTGCAAAATACAGTAGGGAATTAACAACACAAAAGCTGTAGTTGTATTCCGTAGGCTTTTGAGCCGAATACTGCACTGGTGAGAGAAATGATGATAAAGAGTCTGGTGACTCTTTCTAAAGCAAGTAGGCAAATTGAATGCTAAAATGACATTGTTCTGCCAGAACAACCGTAGTGAAAGTCTGCAGTAGTTAAAAGTAGGGGTGTGGCAATAGTCAGGAGGTAAAATTGATAATTAGAGTATTCTGGATGGGTTGGGCTTGTGCTTTGACCGCTGATCCCTAAATTTTACTGTTAACAGTCAAGGTATATACTGGCTTGCCAGTACCTTGATGTGAAGACATTGAAATTTTAAAAAAAATCATGTCCCTGCTCTGAGTACTGAACAGGTTTCTGATTGAAGGTGACAGTTTAATAACACTTTAAGTCTGCAAACCAGGGATACTTCTATTGAGCCAACAAAGGCTAAATCTAGTACTTCTAAGGTGTGTCTCTTGTATAGTCAAGGTAACTTAGTAAAATAATGTGAGGAGAAAAATTGTGGCGGTATTGGAAGTCTTGATAATGTGAGAAAGGCATGCTGATACATTTTCTCATGGAAATACTAGCTATGTAGTGGTGCATGGTTTTACAACACCTCCCACGATAGATGCAGAGTGGGACCACGGAGGAGAGCTTCACAGAATTAAAACAACTCAACTGAAGCTGCCCAGCATTATTGAGTTGTTGGTCTTCCATTGCGTGGTGTGTCCATTAATAACTATTTTTTATTAACAATATGCATGGTCATTCAAACATTGATAAACTGCCTCATGAATAACAGGTACCAGGACGGGTAAAACTTTACAGGAAGAAGCAGCGTTTTGCACTCACTGTTGTGTAAGCCTCACTTTTTGATAACATTGAGGAATCAATGTAGCCAATTTTCTACCTAAGTCTCCTGAAACTCTGGGCTGGTAACTGAAGAACAAAAAAAAAGTTCTGGAAATAAAAGCTGCTTTCCTGCTGCGCTCCCTGTGCAATAGTGACCCAAGCATAACTGGGAAGCAGCTACTGTTCTTCCAGCCTGAACAGATTTGTTTCTGCCCTTTTGCTGTCGTGCTCCTTTTTGTAGCCCCTTGTTCTAGGCCAGAGGAGGCAACTGCAGACCCTGGTTGTCCTCCCAAACCAGAGATGCTGCAAATACCTTCAGGGCTTGTAGCACTTCCAAGGGGTAAGAATGGGACTTGGCTGGGGCAGCGAGGAGGGTGATGCAGTGCGACTGGCCCTGCTCCTCCTGGCCCAGCTCGAGGATGGGTGCAGGGTGCTGTGGCTGCAGTTAGTAGAGGGAGGCACCATGAATTAGATTTAGGGCTGATGAATGCTGCTTGTTGAAGTAGGTAAGTGTGGCTAAAAGAAAGAAGTTATAAAAATGAGATTTTCTCATGGGTGTTTTGTGTAATATGATTTAAACTTCTGCCTCCCCCTCCCACCAAACGTTGACAATGATTGATTAATAGTAAATCAGGTAGTTAAATAACTGGCATGTGTCTGTGAGTCGGAAAGACCTTGAGCTGTCGTGGAAGAGAAGGTGCTTTTCTCAAGGAGCAGGCGCAGTTCCCGGCCGCGCTCAGCAGGGGGAGGCAGGGGCATGGATTTCTTCAGGAAACCCAAGGATTTTTCCAGGGGGTACCTATCGTCATTTGAGCTGTAGGTTTAGTTTTGTGCTCCCCCTGTCTGGAGGGGAAGAGGGCTTGGATGGAAGTTTCTTTGATCTATTTTTTTTCCTTT
>VZTI01003812.1:276536-296703 GCA_013397865.1 Struthidea cinerea
TTCCTAGTGCCAGACCAGTTTTCCAAGCCTAAAGGAAAGGAGGAAGCTGGAGAGGGTGTGATCCTGCCCTAACCTGAGGGGAAAGAGGTCACACAGGAGCATGGCATGCACTGTGGCAGCTGCTGGGGAGGGAGAACACCCCTCTCCCCCCACCTCCTCCGCTGAACAACAGCTTGCCATTTCTTCTCTTTCATTCACATCCGTGCAGCAAGGGCATCCCAACACCTCGGGCTTTGCATCTGTAAGTCAGGGCCAGGCACACAGGGAAGCAGAGCACAGGCACCTGTGCTGCCCTCCTGCTGAAATGGGGGCTGATCAAAGAAATCCTGCGTTACCTCACACAGGAACGTCCCTTGCTGGCCAGGGCCTCTTGCTGCAGAGCAGGGAGCTGCCGGCAGCTGCCAGGCTGTAGGTGTTTTATTGGTTAAGTGCCTGGGGAGGCTCTGGGATGGAAATGGCTGTAGAAACAGCAGAGTAATCCAAGGAACAAAAACCCTCACCTGGAGGATTTTTTTAAAATTACTGCTCAGACCCAGTTATCTCTAGTGCAGAAAGTGAGGCTGTTTGAGACAAATTACGTGAGAGAGATGCTCAAAGATGCGTCCATGTGAGGCCATCCCTCTGCCACTTCTGCCCCTCCGCCGAAGGGTTTGCTGGGTTGCCCATAGCAAGGGGGAAGCTGCGCCCAGGTGCTGAATGGCTGATCCCCCAGGGTGACATGTACAAGGGAGAAGTGGGCCCAAGGCTGGAGGGGAGAGCAGGGCTCCTAAGTATTTGCAGATAAGCAAGTGAGTTTTTTACACCCTGGCAAGCATCAGTGGTAGCTCCTTGCTCTGGACCTGGAGTCTCATCACTGTTTTAGCATCACTGCTGACACTGGCTAGAGAGAGATGGTCCATGGGCAGTCACCTCAGTTGTATAAACAAACATTTAATGAATGACATGTGTGTCAAGCACCTTAAAGTCGGGATGAATAAGGTTTCTCTGTTTCTTAGCTGCAGCAGGTTGCTTTGAAGCTCCAGAGTTTTGGCTACATCTTATTTCACTTTGTTCTACCTGCCCACTCTGGGTGCATGGGATTTTGCCCAGGCACTTGCCCTTTTGGTTCCAGTTCCTCTCAGGGATTTTTTGCTTGAAAGAAGCTCAGAAGAGAAGGAGAAGGCATGATTTCAGCAGCTCAAGGGATTATTTCTTTTATCACTAAGGATGCTGTGTGACTTTACTGCCTTTCTGAGCTCTTTAACACAGCAATAAACGAGCCGTTAAAATATTTTAAAATCAATAAATGTAATAAAGAACCAAGCAAATTACAAAGCTGCTCCTGATGTTTAGTGATTTGGGAAATAATCATGTCCTCAAGCGAGCAGTGAGTTGGGGTAGGGAGGTAGCTAGGTGACCTTGCAGGGGCTGCTGCGCCAGGAGTGGAGGAGGCAGAGCCGGTCCGGAGCCTGTCCCGGAGGAAAAGGCGGCTGTGGGGTGGTCAGTGGGCACGGGCTGGGCTGGGTGGGGGTCTGAGCAAGATGGGATTCCTGTCTCCCGCCACACCTCTCCCATCCGGGCTGCTGTCAGGCTTATATCTGGGGTTTCTCTTTGCCTCAGGCATGTGCTTAATTTTCGGCTCATCCTCCGGAGCTGACTGCTGGAGCGCATCTGAAGTCTCCGCGGCTTTACTCCCACTTAGCAACGAGCCCAAACAAAAGGTGACCTCCAGGACCGGGCTGGGCAGGGCGTGACTATCGGGTGCTGTGGGTCCTGGCAGCCTGGGGATTTCTTGCTTGCCCCAGCCCTGCCATCCCATCTCGCCTCCTTTGCTGGGCAAGTTGGAAGGAGCCACGGTGGGAGCAGGGAGCGGCGGCAGCCGGGGCAGGAGTCGCAGCTCCTCTCACAGCTGTTTTCAAAGGTTCATGCGTCTAAATGACTTCTCAGCAGCTGTCCTCCCTGGAGACCCGCTTTCTTGAAAGATGATACTGCTCTTGTAATTAAGGTAATTGTTTAAATTCATTCCCTTAAACCGGACTCCATCATAACTTAACCAAGTGTGTCTGTGCAAGCGTGGAAGGGTTGAAGAGGGTCGGGGCGGGTGTCACGGGATTGATTCATCATCCGGAAAGATTTATAGGTAAAAAATCTTGTTAAACTGAAATGCCTAATAAAGATGCAGGGAAAATTCACGTACGGGGCATAACCTGGGCAGGCAGCTGCCCCAAAAGACCTGCTGATATCTTCTGTGCTGCAGTGACTGACAGGGTGAATGTCATCCCTGCAGCCAGGTGGAAAGACATGCTCCAAGCCCCACCCCCGCCCCGATCATCTTCTGCCCAAATTGCAGATTGGGCTGCATGCACTTATGTTGTTTTGGGATATTTAATTTCCTTTCTCACTTACCCTGAATGCTTTCTGATTTCATGGAAGTCTGAAGGTAATTGAATGTAATAGTTTAAAGAATCAAATTATTTAAATTATAGGGTAATGCTTGAAATAAAATGACAATCTGTGGGAGTTTATTCATGTTGGTGGTGGATGGAGAGCAGCAGAGTGACGTGTGCCATCATGCCCAGCACAGGGCTGGCTGTGCCCCGGAGCCACAGGCTGGGGAGGGGCAGTGGCTCAAGGCCAGGATCCAGCATGGTCCTCGGTGAGTGGAAACCCTTTGTGATACTCGTCCCTCCCTGGCAGAGCCCAGACCATGGCCAGGTTTGTCTTCTGTCCGAAATGATTTGGGCTAGAGCTGGTAGCTCAGTCCCTCTTTCAGGCTGTTTCAAGACAAGACTGACAGAGATTACCCGTGGGATAAGGGCTTTTCCCCATTGCCACATGGATTGCCCCGTGTCCAAACCCTGGATGTTGGGCTGCCTCCAGACTGGTCATTAAAGCCCTGGTCCTTTGTCCCTCACCATGCCATCACCTGCCCCAAAAGCTTCACTTCCATGTCAGGGGGCTGTTCCTCCTCAGAGGAGGCTGTGAGGACAAGCAGTGGAAGGAAGGGTTGAAAAATAATTGGTACAAAATAGGCAAAATGCAAATATCGGGCCACTGGTGACAAGCATGTGAATAGGATTTGCATTTAAAAAAATAATGATTTTGGAGATTGATGGTGGCCTGTGGTTCAAATAGTTGGGGAAGCAGTAGCAGGAGGCAGGAGGCTGCAGCTGTGCTCCTTGCTCTGCTACTGCTTGCCTCTCTGTGCAGAGATCCTTAATATACCTCTGCAGTGCCATCTTCATTTGAAAACCTTGTGCCTACAGAAGAAAGTGTTTCAATGGTTTTGAGGTTGGGTGACAACCGGGGCCTCATGTAAACACGACCTTTTCTTTCCCTCACCATCTCCTTTTTCACTTTCATTTGGAAATGAGGCAAGTGATTTGCTGCTCAACCACATTTCTGGTGTTTGGTAGGCAGATTTACTTGGGCAGCAATTTAAAGCTCCCCTACCTCCTGCATCCACTCTTCCTCTCGCCCCACAGTCAGGCCAGTCCCTCTGCACGTGGGAGGCTGGCGTGAACCAGCTTTGCGTGGAAGGGCCAGCCTTGGGTCGAAGCCACCAGCCGGTGGCCATGGCAGCTCAGGTGGCTGTGACATTTGTGTGAACATGCCACAGGAACACAGGCAGGCAGCTCCCCTGTGCCATCCTGGGCACAACCTTCCCCTCAGCTGCACCTCTGGCTCATCTCCCCTCGCCCCTCTTGGGGAGCCTGAGATCGGAGAATGAGCCTTGCATTCGACTCCATAGAAGATGTAAACACTTCAAACCACCCCCCAGCACTATCTCATCCACCCTTGCTTTTAGCTGTGATTTAAGCTTCTCTCCTGACCAGCTGTATGTTTTAAACCAAAATTCAACTCTTTAAATTAAACTTTAAATTCAAGGCTGTCAAATAAGCCCTGCAAAGAGCATATTCCAAGGAACTCTGCAACCCTTCACCGTGCAACATTTGCTCCCAAAGCAGTGGGGATTTGGATGGTTTGAGGTCTGGTTTGCCTTTTGGCTGCAAAATTATACGCGACATTAATAGCAGCAGTGACAAGAAAGCAAAATTTCCAATTGCCTCCCCAACACTTTGCTCTTGTGTTGCATTGTGTTAATATGATATTTTTCGTGAGAGGCCACAGCTGATGCCTCTGTGCTGTGAGGCTGTGCCAGCCTGCCCGTGCTAGATGGCATTGGTAACGTGGTGTGACACAAACTACAGCACCGCACGTGACAAGCCACAGCAGCGATGGATCTGCAGAGGCAATGTGAAATGACAGGGAAGGCTAAGACTCATGCTCCAATTTTTAAATGGCTTACAAGAGAAGAGAGGCTTTTTAAAAGATTTTGTCACAATTTTTAGTAATTATGAGGACTTTTCCTGGTTTATCCTATTAGGGAACTTAAAACAGGAATTTGCATGGTGGTCCAGTTCCCTCCATTTCACTCAGGTATGGGAATCCATGAGTGCTGGCCCACTGACCCTGATTTTGTCCAAAAAAAAAAAAAGAGAAGAGGGAAAATGAGGGATTACAGGTCTTTGCCAGGATGAAGGCTGTGATGAAGAGCATTTATGTGCTTTGTTACATTTATGTGCGTGTTTGTGAGCACCACAGACTTCATAAACCAGTAGAAGAAGACAGAAAACAGTTGTTCCAATTCTGTGCTGATAAAATATTTTTCACACAATATCTGTCAAACTTGCAGCAATGCAAGCAAAAAAAAAAAAAAAAAAAGAGACTTAATGCCACCTTGTTTCTCCTGGATCTACCAAACCTCTTTTTTTTTCTTTAAATGCAGAGAATTTTTCTCTAGCCACGACTGTAAGAAACAAAAAATACCACAGCCATCCTCCTGACCTTGTGCTTGCAAGGGTTGTTGGAATGAGCTGGAGCATCTCACCTTGCTCACAGTCACCAGTGGGCAGGTGCTTGCCCTTCTCCCCACTGGCAGGAAAGGGGACCAGCAAAGCCCCGGCTCTTATTGGTACAAATAGCCCAGGATCTCTACTTTCCTGCTTTTCCTCTTCCTCCTCAGTAAATAAAACAGGCTTAATATTCATTTCATCTTCTGTGGTGGCAAGTCAAAAGTAACTCCCCTAAACCCCAGAAAGCCCCACTGTCACAAAACCAGTGTGCAGGGACCACAAAACCAGCAGAACCAGTGGCCACGGCTGCAAGCCTGTCTGGTGAGGCATTCACGGGATTGGAAAGAAAGAGAGGTGAGGAGCACGTTTGGCTTGCTGTGAATACTGAGTAAAAATATATGTAAGCATGTGAAGTGGGCAGCGGGGAGCTGTGCAACACTCACAAACAACTGTGACAAACCCCTTTGCAGGGATAATTTGATCTAGCGCAGTCAATGGAGCGTGGCAGGATTATTACAACCATTATTTATCATATGTACTACAGCATTTTTTTTTCTTTTTTTTTTTTTTTTTTTTTTTTGGTGGTAAGAGCTGCTAGTGCTGTGCTAAACAAGGGAAGAACTGGTACTTTCTGTGATGAGTGACTGGCAATTCAATGAAAAGCTGCTCCTGCTTTCTGCCCAAGTGGCATGGCATGGTAGCCATAACTGGTATTTCTATATATTATGGGTATCTTTGCCTGGCCATACCTGTAAGATTCTCCACAGAGCCGACTCTGTGAGTTTGTGTACAGGTGCATGTGTGTGTGCATGAGCAAGACTGAATGCACACACCCTCAGTGTCGCTGGCAGAAAGATGCCAGGCTCTATTCCCCCAGTCTCCATGTAAATTATCAAAACCGAAGCGACTGGTCCTTCCCGTCCGTGGCACATCACGTAAGCTCAGCATCGGGCCAGGCTGCTGCAGGAGTGGGACAAAGGGCTGATGCTACAGTCCGGTTTCCATGGCAACAGAGGAGGGGTAGCGAGACCAGAAATGTTGCAAACACCCCTTCTTCTCGCTGCAGCCCAACGCACTGCATTGCAAAAGCCAGTGCTGTTTTGAGGTGGGGGGAGAGGAGGCAGGAAGAGTCCAAATGTCTTTACCTTTCAGGTCGCAGAGTTTCCAAAATAAAAAGAAATGGCAATTTTTCTTCTCAATGTAGTTGCAAAGGGAAAGGAAAGCCGCCACGCAGGCCTCGTTTTCTGCGTGTAAAATGCGTGTGTTCTTTAAAAGGCAGTGGTTGGCTGCTTTTCCGGACATGATGTGGTTGAAGCTGTCATCGTAATGGAAATTCATTGCTGTAGCTATGGTAAATCGAGTTTTCTGCCTGTGCTGAATGCATTAGTCTAATGAGATGTTTGCAGCTGGAGAGCTGAGCTGCTGGAGACTTACACTGTGCTAAAAGACAGGGAGAAGATGGCTTTTGCTGGGTCCTTGTGACAGTGCTGAAAGTCCTCTGCCCTTTGGGTCCCAATGCCCAGGCTCTCTAAAGACTCTGCTCAGTGTCTTAACCTAAGCAATAGGTAAGGGAAAAGCATGCTGCTTCTTCTTCTTCTTCTTCTTCTTCTTCTCTTCTTCTTCTTCTTCTCTGCTTGGTGTTTGTCGCTCAGCCTTGTCAGAGCAGTTCTTGTTCTGCTTGTCTGTATGTGGTAACTTTGCAGCTCCTCAGTTGGAGACTCTCTTCCCCAAAGCACATCCTTCCCGAGCCCCGGGAGCAGTTCCTGTGGGGAGAGGGGCAGAGATCAGCCAGTGCTGCCGGCGTGTGCTGCGCGGCAGTAGGAGCGTGGCTCTGTGTCTGTGTGGGGGTGTGTGTGAGTTAGTGAAGACTTCTGACTAGAGAGCACTCTGCATGCAGCCTGGCTTCGGGCTTTTCCAAACCTGAATCTAACTGGTATTTTTTTTTTGCTGCCAAGGTAAATGTCTCTTCCATTTTAAAAGCAACTTATATTGCAATGTATGTAGCAGACAGTATATATGTCACATGTTCTGGGGTTTTTGTACAGTTCATAGAGCAATGAGTTTAATTATAATCTCCTCATATCTTCAAACCAGATGTTAAGTTGAATTTTTATGCCTAACTGAAAACTGAAGGGAGCAATACTGTTTGCAGGCTGGGTTTTTCCTTCAAGACCAACAGGCTTCTAGCTTCTGAGGGATACTGAGGAGCACACTTGAGCAGAGTTGTTTGTGTTTGTCTTTTCAGGTGTTTTAAAGCTAACTTTGAGGGAGGACGGAGCACGGGGCTGCGATGCCTGCGGGCACCAGGCTAGCCCTGCCGGTCCCTCCCTAACCCTCAAGCCCCCGCTGCCGCCCCAGCCCGCACACACCATTTGCTGACAGAGGGTGAAGCCCGGCGTGGTTCAGTGAGTAATTCCACCTTTCCATCGCTGCTGAATGGCTGTGGGGGTTGGTTTCTTTGCCTGGGGCTCATCTGACGGCAGCGGTCTGGCAGAAAGAAGTTGCTTTTGGGTTTGATGCATGCGGGGCTTGTGGCAGGAATAAAGTTAACCCGGTGAGCTGCAGAAGGAAAGTTGCTTGAATGCTCTGCTTGGAGGGGGATTGCTATTTAATCCTGGGTTTATTTCAAAGAGGCTTCTGAAGACGTTTTTCTCAAGGACAGACCAAGGGCTTTTCAAATTGAATAAAGGCACAATGGGAGAAGTAAAGCAAAGAAAGGGATGTTGTTATTTGTGGGAGCAGGGCTCGAGTCTAAAGAGTGTCTTTGTGCTACAGGAGTACTTAGAGCATCCTCCACCCCACCGTGCTGCCGGTCCCCGGTGCAGCTCTGCACACCAGGTTCAATCAGCCACTGGTGTAAATCAGCATAACTCCCCTGGCCCCAGCCTCACCTGACACCAGCTGAGGACATGGCTTGGAGATTTGCAAGTTCAGGTTTTGTAATTTTGTTCAGATGAGGTGCATCTCAGTCCTCTCCGGCTGCAGGTGACTTTGTATTTTAATTCAGATATCACACTGATTTTCCCGATCAGGCAGAGCTTCTCTGCCCCATCATAGAAGTTAGCTGATGCGCCTGTTCTTTAGATTAGAAAGACTGCCAGGGGCACAAGTTTTTCAGTGATTGAGTGTGAAAGAGGGACTGGAAAAAAATCTACCAACAGGAAAAGTACATGTGCTGAATTAAATCAGAAACACTGCAGAAGGTAAACCTTGAGAAACGCTTTGTTGGTGAGCACAGTAACTCTGACGTTTCTGTTATTTTGTCTATTGGAAATGTTTAAGTCAAGTACTTCCTTACGTTTTGTGGAAAAGGGTGGGTAGAAAGCAGCAATTTTCTTTCTTGGGCATTCAGTGACTTGCCATGAGGTTAATCACCTGCAGGGTTAAAACATGACTGCACAGGTGCTTGATGGTGTCTATGGGACCTAGAAAGAAGAAACTGCAATAGGACACTTTTTCCTCAGCCATTCCCTTACTTCCATGTATGACACAAAGATTTGGAGTTTTGTCAAACACAAAAAAAATTCTTTAAAGAGAAAGATGATAAAGTACCTGATCATGGTACCAGAGGTTCAGGATATTGAGCTGTCTCCCCAGTGTCTTTCCCTCCCTCAAATTTAGGTAATATTAAAGAAAAGGAGAAAAGCAAGAGAGGTCAGGCTGTGGGATGAAGCAAGGAAGTGGAGTGTGGGACAGTTGTCCATTCACATCCTGGTAACAGGAGACAGGCAAGCCCTGCCAGCTGGGGAGGCACTTGGACAAGGGTCTCCCTGCTGCGACATGGGCTGGCCTCAGTGGGGATGCATCCATCCTCCTTGCCCCGGCCATGCTGGGACCCGTCAGCATCCTTAGACTCCCCCAGCACCTGGCTCTGGTGGGAGCCAGCTCAAACCCCATAGCAGAATATGGGATGATTTAATTAATTTGAGTTGAATCCTAGAAGCTGGACTTCAGTGATCCCTGTGGGTCCCTTCAGACTTAGGATATTCCATGATTCTATGGGTCTAATTGCCCAGCATCACCACTTCTCATTGGGCTCTGCCCAGAGGTGCTCAGGGGCTCCTCTCCTGCGGTGAACTGAACTCGCATCACTAGGGCTACCTGATATTCCTAGCTCTACTTTGGAAAAACCCAGGGCACTTTCAGCTGGAGACCGAGGCATGCTCTCCTCCTGCAAATGGCAGGGAACCCACGCACACCTGGCAAGTAAATACAAGGGGTAAAAGCACATTTTGGGGTAAGGAAGACCTTCAGGAAATAGTTGGTGAGAGCAAGGCAGCAGTGATTTCTGTTGAAAATGGAAGGAAATGAAACGTTTGTATTTGGTAACACTGAAGTCAGCAAAGCCCTGTTTTCTTCAGGGGATTTTAGTTCATAAAACAAGGGGAATTTAGTTCATATAGTTTCATAAACTATACTCAATGGCCACGTGGTGTCTTTAAAAAAAAAGTAACAATGAGAAAAAATACCCCAATACCCTAAAATCCTACCCTACTTCTTTCTCTACAGCTTTAAAATGGTGCAGAGGAGGAGTCAGCTTTATTTATACAAAACACTCCCAGCTGAGTTCTCCAGCTGACCATTAAGAGCAGCTACAGTGCTTAACAGGTGATGGCTCTCCACAGTGAGAATGAACAATAATTGGTTTACTTATGCAAAGAAAAATATTCCAGGCTCACCTTGGAGGGAGAAATTAATTACATGTATTAATTCTGTCATAACAAATTGCCTCATGAGGAACTGGTTTCCTGTACAAAGGAAGCAAAATTTTCTCGTTATTTTGCTGTATATTAGAAAAGACACTTGATTCGAAATTGTGTGTCAGGAGATTAGACACTGCTCTGCTGAACAGAATCATGATATATTGGTGCACTAAAGGTACTGGCTAATTTGCTATTGGCTAATAAAATTGAAAAGAAATTATAATCTAAGTTAGCATCTTTGCACCGAGTTTTTCTGTTGATGAGAATGAAGGAATTAACAAAAGAAAAGGTGATGTGCAGTGAAGGTGGAGTTAAAATTTATTAATTAAAGATCTAAAATTCTGATTTTTTTTTAATAAAGCCTTATTAAAGATGATGAACCTGTAAGTCATTCATTAAGACTGACTGTTCCCTTTAGGAAATAGTGTAAATTTGGCTTGAATAAAGGATTGCCCAGAGAGAGTGGATGTGTAATTATATTCCACTGAAGGATGAATAATTCCTCTTGAACTGAACAGTTTGCTGTAGCCCTGCAGTTTATACTGACCTCATCTTTAAGGGTGAATCTCATCATACAGAAGAAACGGTGCTATAAATGCCTTTTGCTTTCCCCCTGTAAGAGTTTGTTACTCTGTTCGCTTTGGGTGTGAGACACAAAGGATGGGGTTTCCTTTCCAACATCAGTTGGCAGTGCCACCAGGAATATGCCTCTGGTTTCGTGCTCCTCTTCCCTGGCATGTGCACGGATGCCGGGTGTGCTCGGCATTCGAAATGTCAGACTGACAAAAGTTTTTGCAGGGCCAGCTGTTGCTCTCGTTGCTTCAAGTATTTTTATACATGGGACTCCCAGGAGTATTGGCTGGCATTTTCTTTATTTACGACAGGTGTGACTGAAATGGAGCGTTCAGAGCCGTGCCCTAAATTGCTCTGAGTGCTTTGGTTACCCTGCTCCTCACAGAGGCTCCACTCCCACCTGCCCCCCACACAGACCCTGGGCGACCACACAGCTCTGCTGCAGCCGGAGCAGGAGGGAAGGGGGCTGCACCTGGCACAGGGAGGGGGAGGCCCAAGGTCTCACTCCTCTGTTAACCCTGCCCGGGCACGCAGGCACTGCCTGCCTTCCTGCCACCACGCTGCAGCTCCGAGGTCCTGGCTCAGGAGATGGGCAGCTGGCTAAGGCCACCTGCAGCTCTACCCCAAATACATGCTGGTAGAGATACACTTTCCTCTATAGCTGGAATTGGTGCTCCACCTGAAGCAGTGTCTGGCCCTGTACACTGCTCCCACCTCAGCACGGGGTGCCAGGGACTAGCGCCAGCTCAACTGCTGGACTACTGCTGGCACCTGGGCAATCCTTGCTTTCCCAGGGAGAACTACAGAGATTAATTCCACAGCATGTGCAGTGATAGGTGATTCTTTGTGGCATCCCCTGTGATCTCAAGTAATTTGTAACAAATAAGCTCTGTTTCTCTGTGACACTCCTCGGACACGAGCAGCACGTGTGCACATGCTGCCTTTTGCTGAGGGATGGGTTTCTGCGAGCTGCCCTGCCTCTCTGTTGCGTAAATACCTTTTCACGATGTCTCCATCTCTCCATGCTTCCACTTGTGTGTCAATGGTGTGAGGGAGGTACCACAGGATGTATAGTATTTTACTTGGGGGGAGGTGCAGGGAAGGTATGAGATGCTTTCTTGTTTCAGCCCATCTTCCTGCAGGTGTCACACACCTGAGGTTTCAATAAAACAACTAACTGTGAGTAACATGTAAACCACCATGTCCCCAAAATGCAGGGTGGGTCCTTGTTGACCTGAAAGCCTGTAAGCAGCATTGGCCCCCAATGATTTCTTCCTGCCTGCCTGCCCAGAAAGACACCACAGACAGGTCGGTTTTTAACCCAAGACCTTGTCTTGCACCACAGGCAGATTTATTGAGAATTATGGTAGTTGTCATGCTGAGAGGCTCCAGCGAGTGTTTAGGCACTCTATAAACTCACAGTCAGAGGGAATGTGTCACTCAAACAGTCTATCAATGCACGAGAGAGGAAAGGTGAGAATGAGGGATCACCACTGTTCTTGTCTGCTGTGTGTCCTGTTGCCACCTCCTGTTCCCTTGCCAAAGTCATCTCTTGGGTACCTGCTGCTTCCTGGCCCCAGAGAGCAGCCTGAATTTGGGGCAGAATGCGCAGACC
Organism: Struthidea cinerea; assembly: GCA_013397865.1. Classification (NCBI taxonomy): domain Eukaryota; kingdom Metazoa; phylum Chordata; class Aves; order Passeriformes; family Corcoracidae; genus Struthidea; species Struthidea cinerea. The sequence continues at coordinate 288,263 of VZTI01003812.1, forward strand.
TGAGCCATGAGACCAGCACTGCACCTTGCAAGTGGCCGTGGAGGTTCTCCTGGGGAGGCAGCAAGCTGCTTTCTGGTGGAACCTCTGTTTTACAGAATCGGTGTGTAAATTGATCTGATTTCCAAAGTACACATCAGAGGTTTGCAGCCATTGAGACCTGTGGGCACTCTGGGAAGAGAAACATGACTGGAGGCAGGAGCAAAGATTTGGGAAGGGTCTTCAAACCTGGCCAGAGATGGTATTTAGAAGAGATTTTGAAAGGAGAGCCGAGCACTGAACAGGGCAAAAGAGAGCTCTGGGGTTTTAGCTAAGGACAAATCCAAAGGGCAACATTGCAAGCAGGGGTTCCATATTAAAGAACCTGAGAGATTGTGAGGCTTTCTTTTGTCTCTGCTACCATTTTTGTTTGGGGCTGAGCTGCCACTGTGCCTGGCTCTGGCTCAGCAGGGAGATGCCTTCACACTCTCAATGCTGTGCTCTAAAGCTTGGGCAGATGCACCAGCCCAGAGCCGACACAGGGGTTCCGGGAAGACTTCAGGGGTCTGTTGGTGACTCCTATGAAAAATCCCACAGCATCAATAGGTTTGCAGCCCAGCAGATGCTGTGGAGTCTAATGGTAGATAAGGCCTTTTTATACATGCGTCTGCATATTTCCATGAGCTTGTATGTGCGTGGGAAATATCCTATTGAACTGTGCAATAGAGATAGAGAATTTTTCCTTGTTCTCCATCTGAAAGAATAAAGTGAATCAGTGTTACTTCATTTATTACTCCTAAGAAGAAATATCTTGTGGAGGACACATCCATTTGGCATGGCATCTTAGAAATCATGCACAGGGAACTGAAGGAGGACTTCAGTTAAACCCTATCTGATGAATTTTTAAGATATGTTTCCCATAGAAGATGTCTATTTTCTGCCTCAGAAAAAGCACAGGCCTGGTGAGGGTTCTTGTTTTGCAAATGCCCAGTGCAGATTCTCAATAAAGCATCTGTGAGAAGAAAGGGTGCAAAAAGTCTCACTTCTCTTTCCCGCACCAGGTGCCAGTAAAGGAAGGGCTCACGTTTTGGTGCTGGGAAAAAGGGAGTTGTAGTGGGTGGCCCATCTTTTCAAGGTGAGAATGTTCCTTTCCTGCAGCTTGTGCAGCTGCCTAGGAGGTGGTGGTGAGCGAGTGAGCAGGGATGGTGCGTGGCCCTCCTCTGTCCCTGAGGGACAGAAGGGACTCCAGTGCCACTGTCAGGTAACAGCAATGCAACAAATAGTGCTTCAGTGCAGACGTGTAGTAAAGACACTCGCAGAGTAAAAACAAATAGAAGAGGAGATGTCTTCAAGAAACTGTTTATGATCATTATTTATGTGTATGTGGAGACTCAGTTCCCGGTTTCCTTAAAAAAATGTTTATAGCATTTATCTCCCGATTTAATCTGGCAGCCTCCATCTATTTCCCTGTAAACGATGAATGAGATGTGCCTAGTAACTATCTCTTATGGCTCAGTAAATACTTGAATTTATTTGCATATTAAGTTGGCCACGTTTATATCACGCTCGCTAAATGCAGCAACACGAACTACTACACAGAGGAAGCTCATGAGCCATTAATGTGCTGAGGATTTATGTGAATGACTCCCTTTAACATTAATGGAAGTTATCAGCACAAATCGCCTTCCAGTGGGGGAATAGACCATAATGTATGTAAATACATATTACTCACTGCTGCTTAGTTATTCAAGAGGACGCTTAGCAATCTAAAACACCACTCTGGTGCTGATATATGAGCAGTTTTCCTTAAAATGCGGGAGAGAGGGTGCTGCTTGTTGTGTAGGTTGTTGTGTCACCTCTGAGCTGGCACACATTCGGAGGTGGTTGCAGTCCCTCAGGCTTCAGTGGGATACAGGAGGAAAGTTTTCAGGGTTAAGTCCTGGCTGAACCAGTGTTTCGCGTGGGAGTGAGGGTAGTTCTGCTGGGTGGGATGCAAGAGCTAGGAGAAGATGGGTTCCTCTGTCCCTGTTAAGCTCCCAGTGTGGCTGGGAGCATTCCCCGTTTCCCAGCCCAAGGCTCTGCTCTGTGCCCCAGTGCTGCTGCCTTTCAGGAGGGGCTGCAGAGATAGTTCTGGTTTTGTCAGGCTTGGCTATCCTGCCTTCACTTACTCGCCTGGGAAGTCCCATTTGTGTAGGTCAGTGAGCAGCATGGCTGGGCTCTGCCCATGTGTGTAGCGTAGTATGTCTCCCTTCCCACAAAAATGGATGTCCCCCTGCACGCTGGGAGCTCTGCTGCCAGCTGCCTGGAGATCGCAGGGCTGCTGGGCTCTTCCTGCCTCGCTGCGGAGGCTGCAGGCATGGGCAGGGTGTGCTGTGGGGAAAAGGTGTTGTTGTTCCCCCTCTTCATGGCTTTTTTCAGCCTTTTCCATATGTGTGAGAGTCAGCAGTGTGCCTGGGGGGTGCAAGTCCTGCTGCGCCCTCAGCTCGGCTCAAGAACCTTTTGACTCACGTTGTGTTCCTGATGGGATTGCTGTAGTTGTATCAGGTCACTGAAGTCAAGCCTGTGCAAATATCCTTCCCTCTCAGAACATGCGTTTCTTGGGTGATGCTACAAACCCTGAAAACATAGCTCTTCTCTTCTTCACAGCTGACTAGATGAAGGTAAATTTACTCTGGAAAAAAAAAAAATCAAGTGATTAGGCTAATGAAGGTAAACTTGCTCTGGAACAAAAAAAAAAATCAAGTGATTAGGCTAATGGGACTGACCACGGTGTTGCTATTTCTGACCCTGCATGACCACAGGTTTTCGTGCTTTCTACAGCTGCTCTTGTAGCTCGGGTGTGTCAGGGCACCCTGCAGCAGACCCAAAAACGTGCTGGTGGCCTGTGCCATTCCTCTAGGGTGGTTAGTTTGGGATGGAGCTGTGTGGTATGGGAGAGACACCTGGGAGAAATCTGCAACTTCAGGGATATTTTTCTTACCAAGATTATTAGAGATGGTGAAATTCCTTCAATCTCACTTGTTTTGGAATTTGTATTAAATTCACCTGCCATGGTTTTTGCCTGTGATTTCTAATTAAATGAGGTTATTAAGCTGGGAGACAATACTGCAAAAATTATGACTGATTTTTTTACCTTGTGCATTATTTTTACACACTTAGCAGTGGCAGCCTCTGCCGACAGCAGGGACCGATGCTGAGATGGCAAAGAAACTCAAGGATCTGTCTTTGTCAAAAAGAAAGATCTGCTCAGGCGAGCTACCATTAACCTTGTGCCAGGGCTTGTGTCTCTCTGTGAACTTAGAACATGTGGAGCAAGAGAGTCTGTCCAGGGAAAGGCTGATGTTTAGTGGTGGTCTTGGCAGTGCTGGGTTAGCAGTCAGACTCAATGACCTCTGAGGTCTTTTCCAACCTAACCGTTTCGATGATTCTGTGCCGTAGCTATTTATTTACCTAGGCAGTAGGCTGCCATATGACAAGGAGAAAATGAAGGGAGGTCGGGGCATGGGATACGGAGGTAGGCACGCAGGAACATCCTCCTCTGTGAAATGGGGAGAGCAGGACTGATTGAGACTTCTGGTGGGTGATTTATTCTAATTAATTTGGAAGCTGGTGTGTTCTCTCAAACTCATTAATATCTAGCTCTGCAGATACAGAGGTCTCATGCAGAGGGACATACGGGAGGGGATGATGAGCACACAGAAGCCCATCCTCCTGCCTGGGTGAAAGCTTCAGAGCAGGCAGGGAGCTGGGAGAGGAAAGATGTGAGGCTCCAGCCACTCTCACGTGCACTCAGGGGACCCAGAGCACAACTCAGAGAGCACAGCTGACAGTGAGCCCTGTGGGAGGCTGTGCCAAGGAAAATGGTCCCTGGGGCCAAAGAGGGAGAGAGCTTTCCAGAGCAGGCAAAAATTGCCATGCATGCCCATCTGTGTGCTTTGAGACCTCACACGAGCTGGTTTTCCCCGAAATAATGTGAGTTCATAGGAACATGTGATACATAGGTCCAGTGGCAAACAGGGCTGTGTGTGCCACTTGGTTGTTTCTCCCATCAGTGCCAGCATGCAGAAACATGGACAGCCATGGGGACACTCGTGTCTGGCACTTTACCAGCTAAATGAAAGTGCAGAGGAACTGGAAATGCTAACCATGGTCTTGCTGTGTTCTCAGCCTATGTCCCAGGCTGTGACTGCAATCTTAATTACTGTTTGATGAAGAAGCGTTGCTAGTCAGAGGTATTCTAATTATTTATTGTTAGTAGGTCCAGGAGGCAGTGCCCTACCATCCATGACTTTCCTTTTTTTTTAACACAGAAATAAATGGCAACAGAATAAATAAATAAAGTCAGCCTCTGAAAAGGTCACATTTGCCTACAGTCACAGTCCATATGCCAGTTTCTTATGCTAATTTTGGGACAGTGAAAAGCCTGACACTCTGGGCATGCTGCCTGGTGATTGCTGGAGGGGGCAGCTCAGGCTGGTCAACCGGGGTGTCTTAAAGCATCAGAAGAGAAAAGATGGGCTGGGAAGGCCAGGAGACCGTGCTCCATACGGGAATGTAAAATTAGAGGAAGGTGGGAGGAAAATTAAACAAATAAAGTGTGAAAATCCCTCCAGGTATCCAGGAGGCTTCAGTCATCACATGCTAGGGATGGCAGCGTGCTACAGCCCCTTGCAGGGTCCTTGCAAGTGTAGAATATATCTCTGAACGAAGTATGTTAAAACTATCTGTTCCCAGAGATGATAAGGGAGCAAAGAAACTTGCAGGGAAAATAGGATAAACTCTGAGTAGAGAAAATGTCTTCCAACAAAGACTTTGGGGGATGATTACATTGATGGTACTGGATCCTGTATAAATTACATCACAAGAGAGTAAATCTGACTTTGGACTTTAAGGTGCAGAGGGAGGGGTTTGCAGAGGGAGACCACTTTGCCTGTTCTACTGTGGGCACCTGAAACACACACGATCCACGTTTAGAGACTGCTTTGGATTTTCAAGAGAGACACAAGAAGCTTTTCAATCTGCCTTTTCCTTTTGTTTGCAACATCACAGAGATTTCTTGAAGAGATACATACTAGTTTTCTCAAACACTGCCACGAAGAGTTTGTAATCTGTCCATAAGTGATGTAGTCACACACACAAACATTCCAAAAGGATGACTTACCTCCATCCAATGTGACCATCACCTACAGAGGGACAGGCAGAATGAACTGTGACCTGCAGATATTTTATCTGTCTCATAATCATTTGTGCTTTCTCACTGGCAAAAGAAAGAGGTTAAAAGCTGAAATGTTTTATCGAACAATTTTGAAATGACTTGGCAGGGAAGCAGTGTGCCTGGGGCATGGAGGGGCTTTATGAAGGCTTTGCATTAGGGGGATTCGGGTGATGGGGGAGCAGAGCAGTCCATCCTTCTGACCAGGGCTTGTGCAGGCACCCCGAGCCCTCCCCACCAAGTGCCCACTGTGTTTGGCAGGTGTTGGAGCAGGGTCTCCCTTCCTGATGGAAGGCAGGTGCCACCAGTCATGCTGTGTGTTGCTTCTCGAGTGATTCATATAGTGGGACAGTCCTCAGACACTGAGCAGCTTCCAGAGCCCCTGCTGCCACTGAGCATGGAAACCTCTGTGGTACATCGGAATATGCTGCCATGGGTGGCTGCTGTCGGTCTCAGGCTGCTCTGTGCTTCAGCCTGTACATGGAGGCATTTCTTCCTTGGCAGCCCCTGGTACCTCCACAGAACTGTGAGGAGTTGTCTTTGCTACCTGAGTTTTTGTCCCAATTAGTTAGAAGAAATGTAGCCAGGAATGGAAGACACTGCCATTCTAGAAATCTCTTGCCAATTCTGTGACACAGACATAGAAAATATGAGAATAGTGACACCTTGAGATCCAGTAAACAATTTGATGCGTGGTGGGGAAAAAATCCCTGTGTGCAGGGATGGAGTATGCAATGTGAGTTCTTCCCTGGTCCCACAGAGCCCTATTGCAGAGGTTTAAGCTGTACTGCAAGAGCACATCTGCCTTCTGCTAGTGCTCTGTGTTTGCTCTCACCAGCCACGGTCAGGATTACACAGGGGCCAGACTTGTTTCCATAAAATGTCTGAAAGCTTTCTGTTAGTTGCCCTCGGACCCTCGGATCTGGTTTGGAAGTGTGCTTTCTACGGACAGGCCCCTGCAAGCACGAACCAACTGAAAATTCAATCAGAGGGACCTTTCATCTGGGGTGTGTTTTTCTAAATAGCAGTAAAGGCAGACATTTAATCAGTACAATTTTGCAGATTCTGTTGCCGAAGGTATGCAGACTCCGACACGTGAGCCAGCTGGAGAGGTTCTGCTCTGAATATTGAGTTTCTAGGTGATGAAAACAGGGTTGTTGCCAAACACAATGTAAAAATCATTGAGAAAACAGAAAATGGTGGTTAGTTGGAGGAAGAAATGGATCAAAACAGTTCTGAAAAGTGAAGGTTATGTTATTTATTTAGAAAATGAATTACAGATATAGTTAAACAGGGGTGAACTTTACTCTAGGGTGCTGCGTCCTTTTATTATCAGCCCCAGTTAGCCAAGCTTTGCTCCCCAGTCACAGTGAGCTGCTCCTTGCTAACTTGCTGCATCATATTCCCATGGTTCAATCTCAGGTCCGGAATATTTTGCCATTTCCCAGCATGCTTTTATTCCAGCTGTATCTAATCTTCATTTTGGGAGCCACCTGCAGCCTCCCCCAAAGACAGATGCAGTGTCCAGGCAGACAGCAAGCCTGTGAATGGCCAGAACTTGCCTTCCCAAGAGGAGGGTTCCAGGAAAAAATCACAGCTGATGTCCTGAAGCATCCCCACTACCCTCTGCCAGCCTACCTAGGGATCACTTAGGCACCAGAGTTTTTCTGCTGGAGTGGGAAGCAGTACTGGGCGACCATCCAGTTCCCAAACATTCCTGGTTAATGCAGCAGTCTCCAGTTAGTAAGGCACATGCTTTTCTTATTCCTGAACTTAATTATTAAATGAATATCCTTTTATTCATGCTGTCCAATTAAAATGTTAAAATGTGGTTTGAATATAAATGTACCTCTCATGTGTGGAAGTGGAAGCTTTCAACATCTTCAGAATCTGTGGTCCCTGAAATCTCTAAAGACAGAAACATAAGAGCTACTCCAGTTTATTCCAGAAAAGGATGAATCTTTTATAAGTATTATTTCTCAAAATGTAATATAAAAGTGCATCAGATCCCTAAGGAATAAAGTTAACTTCATGTGATAAATGTGTGAAATTCCTGCCCTCTGTCCAAAAAAAGATATTTCCCTACTGACTTTTGTAATATCAGTTCTTCAGATTTAGGGGGCTAATTTATTTCTTGGGACAGATATCTGTGGTAGGCACATCAGCTCTGGTATGCACGATCCAGTCAGGTGTGTTGGTGTTGGAGATAAACCATCCCGGAGTCAGTGGCTGGCTGTTACTGGTGGTGGAATGGGAGGCAGAACATGGGTTGGTGTGGGAGCCGGACATGGCTGCCAAGCACCCCAGGGCTCCCCAGCATGCTGCTGGGATATCATTTGTGTGCGACTGGAGAAGCAGTGGACTGCTTTCTCAGTGCTCAGACTGCCTGCAAAGCGTATTTCAATGGGAAAGAGGAGAGTTCCTCCTCTTTTCCAAAATAGGCACATTAGCCCTGGTGATTTCACATTGTAGATATAATCTGCCAAGGAAGGAAAAATGGAAATTTATCCCAGATTGTGGGCTCAAGAAAGGTGGGAAATGATGGCAATTGTTCTCAGGACAGGGGCTGTTTCTGTATTAGAAACATACTTGGCAAGGTAACTCAGGATGGCATATGTAAGCCATAATGAAACACCAAGAGCAGCATAGGAGGCAATAAATACCAACACAAAATATCCAGACCACCTCAAGCTGTTCATCATGACCATTTTCTCTTTTAACATATAAAGTTTGCTTATATTTCTTTTTAAACTGAATTTGGGGAAGACAGGGAGTTTTTCAACTTGACTCCAGGTTCTGTTCTACGGATTCTTTCTGTTAATTACAGATGTGTCTTGGTTTGAAAGACAGGTGTCTGTGAAGGAAGGCAGGAGCCTCCCCTGAAATGGAAAATGTAATCCCCTTCCCTCCAAATTATTGTAATTTTTGAATTAAGGGACTTTCAGGCAAAGATATGAGGGGTAGGAATAACAGTTCTTTACTAATATATATATGTATAACAAGACAAAAGAACAACAATAGCTCTGGCAGTAACAGCAAACAGAACCACAAACCCCGTGCCGGCCTCTCTCGGCTGTCGGGCCCTTTCCCCGTGGGTGCAGTTCCGCTCACAGCCGGCAGGGGCGCTGGCGGCTCCCGGTGAGCGGGGCGGGTGCGATGGTTCCCCCGCGGCTGCAGGGGGCGCTCCGGAGCGGGCTCGGGGAGCAGGCGGTGATGGCGGCTCGGCCGAGCCGGGAAGGGATGGAACAAAGGC
>VZTI01003812.1:296969-326491 GCA_013397865.1 Struthidea cinerea
ACCCAGCAATTTGTTGCTGTTGTAACATGCATGGGGGAAAAATTCCCCAAGAGAGAAAAGAAAAAACAGAAGGTGAACTCCCAAAACCCCAACAAGATGATTTCAGGGATCAGACCAGGTTGTCTCCATGGAGCCTTCTCTTCTCCAGGCTGAACTCCCTCACCACCCTGTCTCCACAGGAGAGGGGCTCCAGCCCTTTGGTCATCTTTGTGGCCCTCCTCTGGACTTCCTCCAACAGGTCCACATCCTTATGTTGGGGAAAGTCCAGAACTGGATGCAGCCCTCCAGGTGGGTCTCAGGAGCACAGAGCAGAGGAGCAGAATCACCTCCCTTGACCTGCTGGCCACACTGGTTTGGATGCAGCCCACAAGAGAGTTGGCTTTCTGGGCTATAAGCAACGTTGCCGGGTCATGCTGAGCTTCTTGGCAACCAAAACCCTCAGAGCTGCTCTCAATCCAGTCTCTGTCCAGCCTGTATCTGTGTTTGGTATTGCCCCAACCCAGGTGAAGGACCTCATACTTGGCCTTGTTGAACTTGACAAGATTTGCACAGTCCCACCTCTCAAACCTGCCAAGGTCCCTCTGGATGACATCCCTTCCCTCCAGTGTGTCCACTGCACCACTCAGCTTGGTGTCAGCAAACTTGATGAGGGTGTCGTCAATCCTGCTGTCACCAATAAAGATGTTAAGCAGTGCTCATCTCAACACCTACCCCTGGGGAATGCCACTCTTCACTTGGCTCAACTTGGACAGCGAGCTGTTGACCATAACTTTTTGAGTTTCACCATCCAGCCAATTCCATAGTCACTGAGTGGTACATCTACCAAATTCCTGCCTCAAGTCTAGTGATAAGGATGTCATGTGGGACAGTGTCAAATGCTTTACACAAGACCAAGTGATTAAATCATCTGGTTTCTGCACAAGACAGAGAAGATGAGAAAGGAACTAGCTGCATTTGAAAGAGAACTTGGTGTTTTCTTTGCTGGTCGGAAGGTTGTAGATAAATAAGGTATTGCTTTGTGTGCCCATAGTTCAGGAGGGTTAGTTTGTTTACTGTGCAAGTTCCCTGGTAGCAAAGATAATGGCAGGAGAGGACTTCTGGAAAGAAACCTATAAATTACACTGGCAAAGTGTCTGATCAGAAACCAGGGTGTCTCAACTAACAATTACTTGGCTGGATACGTGAAACGGGACCTGCTACAATACAAAGTCCAGTTTAAATTAAATTGCTTGTTCAGAATCACAGCCTCAGTTTTATAGGGTGAACATCCATGTATTTACAGAAAGATTTGTTCCAGTGCCATATAATTAATTAATTAATGTCAGGCTGTCAGACATACTGAGCATCTTTGCATCTCCAGCACTTGGGGCTTGAGTTGGGCAAACTGAAACTTGAGGATCTTGGTGCTGGAAATCACACCTGGTAGTTCAGGGAGAGAATGGTGTGCTCTGCATTACAGTACTCCCAGGCACTGGAAATGCAAATGGTCCAAGGCAGGGTAGCGGAGAAGCAGCCTGGAAACCTCCATTACAGCTCCCTACATCCAGAGGGACACTGGGGAAGGATGCAGGGTCTCATGAGCCACCTAAGCAGGAGTATGTATAATGGAGGCAGTGGCGGAGAGGACCTATATCCTTTGGAGACTTTGCAGCCTGTCAGCACCAAGGGCAGGATGCTCAGGTGAGGCAGGGGAGGTGAGGAAATGAAGTGGAGGTAGGCTGATAGGAAGGCTTGTCAAGCAGCGCTTGAAAGTCTTCAGGAGAGTCTACTTGTATTATAAATACCAAACTTATAATACTCAGCCCTCAGCCTTAGCTCTCCATCCTGTCTCTCCAAGATCCCAGAGGGAGTTTTGCACGGCTCCTGGACAGCATACACAGAAGATGAGACAGGACATCTCAGGGCAGTGAGAGGAGGGATCCAAGTTTTTTTTCTGAGACCTTGTCTTGCAAATGGTAAACCACAGTCTGAAGCAAAGATCTGCAAGCGGAACCCCGCCCGCTCCTACATCTCACCAAAGCTGGACACTAAGTCTACTGTTTTTCTTCTTGTTTCTCTGCGATACCAGAAGTGGGGTTACTGGTTCCGCATAAGATAGAGGAGGAAGGAATTGCCTTTGTTTTGTCCCTTTTTTGTGCACATTTGCCTTGACCACCTCCACAGAGTGACCCTTGCCACTCACTTGGTCTCGTCTCATCCATTTTTCACATCTTTCCTTTGGTGCTCTGCCTGTGCTCACTCTCCATAAAGTTTCATTCCCCCAACTCCCTGCTACAGGCTACATATCTGCAACAAAAACGTCAGGCCAAATGAAGAAAGGTAAGATCAGGAGGCGAGACTGGCCTCAGCTGCTCCTGGGGGTCCCATTCTCGCCAGGGTTTTCAAGTTCTTCTGGCTCATTAAGCAAACCTGAGTGAGAAGGGGCATACAGCTACTGCTCTACCTGCTGTCACCAGGGTGCTATCCTTCAAAAGAACACCTCCTCAAGGACAGCACTGTCACTGCTGATGAATTTAACTTAAAAAAATAATCAGGCTCTAAGAAGACACTGGGAACCATTTTCCCTTTCTTTTGCTCTTAGTAACAACAAAAGGTGCGGACACCATCAACAGTTTTTGTCTGGATTTTGAAGAATCCTGTGTTTTTTCCTACCAGCTCCCTGTCTCTTCATTAAGGCACACAGATGGTGAGAGAGAGAAGAGGGCAGGATACAGCACAGACACTGCTTGCATGATGCCCAGTCCTTTCCCACCCCAGTGCAGCAACTGAAAATACCAGGAGCTGCTCTCAGCACCTGAAGAGCAAGCCTGCTGCAGGACCCCTTCTGCCACGCCTGAGCCTGGACCAGCCAGCAAAGCATCTGTGGCAGACACGTTGCTGGGTTTCTGCTGCACTGAGACATGTTTGCAAGCATGAAAAGGTGTTTCCTTGCTTTAACTCAGTTTGATTTGGGTTCTCTGGCAAACTATTTAATAAAGCGCTACGCAATGGCCACTGCAGGGTAACCTTCAGCACTTGTTGGAGACATGCAGGTGGAAAGGGCTGAAACCAGATGCAAAGAGAAATGTGCCATTTTCCAAGATGTGACAGCCATGCAGCAGAGTACCACCCATGCCCAGACTGGCTGCTGCACCTCCTTCAGCTCCCATGGTGCAGGACACAGAGCCAATCACAGCATTTACATGAACAGCCCCAGGTAGTTTCCTGAGCAGAGGAGAGAAGGATGCTTGGTTTTCTATAGATTGGTGACATTGGTGACCTGTAACTGTCTGATTCTGGTGTCTGAGAGGGTGTCAGGTCTCACAAGATTTTTTTTTCCCAGCATCAAAACTTTTATATTGTATATTCTGCTCTCATTGTCTCACAAGAGAACAACTGGGGTCTCACATCTCTGTCTTTTACACATTTCCACTACATCTGCAAGCATTTGCACCCCTTGCTCTTGTGCTCCATCAGGTCTGTTTGAAACAAGTCAACAAGTTCAAAAGTGAGATGAGGAGTGAAGGAGAGCATGAGTCTGTGGATACGTGAGCTCGTACACTGCAGGAAAGTAGACTAAGTAAATGAACCAACCTTCTGCCATGCATATCTCAGGCACAAAGTGATGCCACTGAAGGAGAACTGTCATCTCCCACAGTGTCACTGGCTGACACGACGGCTCCAGGGCAAGGTACACAAAGTCTATGCAGTGACAGATGCCACTATATGTTGTTTTGGATGCAACTACTTTCAGTTCCATCAAGGAGAGTTAAACTTCTTCTGTGCTGCAAGGAGATGATGATATAAGGCTACCACCTCCAACAAGAGACTACAGCTCATTAGAAATCCATGTTTTTACAGTCCAGAACATAAACACGTTCACCCCTCTTGTACCTGTGTTCGCTCTTCACTGTAGCACTGCTCCATGTAGGGAAAACTCGCAAATATCTCTTTGAATACCTAAGAATCAATCTTCTTGGGAGTGCCTTCAAGCAGAAAACGTTTGCATTTTTCTTCAGCTTTTCTAAACTTCTTCTGAAAATATCTAAAACTTAAAATAGCTGGCAAAAGTAAACCACTCAAGGAACTATGGGGGGAAACATATTAATTTATTTAAACGAGAGGTACTCAAATATTTTGCTCACTTTTCCTTGAGAAACAACATGTGGCAGTGGTTGGGTGTGGGTGATGGGAGTGTGAGCATCCTGGATCCTGCCATCAGCTGGCCTTGTCCCAGGAAAGTTGCTTTGCATGTGTTGTCTTCTGGCCCCTGGAGGCGATGATGTGGGACATATGGGAGAAGTGAGACACTGAAAGGATAATAAGTTCCTAACCTGGAACCTGACAAAGAGGCTGAAACAAGTCCAGGAATCTCATCTTTCTCACCCAGGAAGCTTGAGTTTTCACTTTGAAAAAGACAATTCTTTCCTCTGCAATGTAATGTACTATTAACCAGGAACACGGGACAACACAGAACTGGCCACTGCATATAGGCATGAGCCACCAAGTGTGGGATTCACAAGGTCATTGTAGATATCTAGACATGAGTTTGTTTTTCTGGATTCATTTTATAATCAGAAGAAGCAAGTACACATAGGATATGATAAACTTCACTCTAGTGTCAGATATTAAATAGACAAGTCAAACTCAACTTTCAGAAATGAGACATATTTTGGTTTAAGACACCTGAATACAGATGTCTACAACAAAGGGATAAACTGAACCTGATCAGTGGACTCTAGAACCACTGAAGCCACCACAAACTACATTTATATCTGGACTTCTTCAACCATTTATATCTGGACACATCTCCATGCCTTCAACCATACTGGTCACATCTCCACTGACACCATGGGAGGTCTGACATCCAGCACCCATAGAGACACCTAAGTGTCTAAATGTTTGAGTGAAGGCATTTAGGTGTCTTTATCTGTTACTAAATTACTCCCTACAGCTAAGTCTGGTTGTCTAAAATAGTCATTTAGTGCCACCTTAGATGACCTGAGGTGTGCAAGATATTTCGGCAAATGTGACACAGGGTATCGCTTTGAAATGACCAGAGGCACCTATACTGAGGTGAAGATAAACTGGGGTTTGAAATTAGGTGGGATGAACCACATTTTTGGTTCCCACAGCTAGCACAGATATTTGTGTTGGGTTTTTTTCTTGAATGATTGATTTGTGAAAATAGGCCTGTCTACTTATATCCTGTTGGCTAGACAGTCTCAAGAGTTTTATATAGGAATACTCTTCCTGGGGTCAAAATGGGCAAGAGAGTCCCTCAGAGAAGCAGCTTCTCATTTCAACCCCCAAAGCAATAGGCAAGAGAAAAGAAGAGGTTTGCAAATCACTGTAAAAGAACTTTGTGCTACAGATAAAAATTATCCTGACCTTTCTTTGAGCAATGGTGAAATGGGTGCTCACCATGAGAGGTCATTAGGCAATCACATTCAGACATGCAGAGAATATTGGCTCAATGCTTTTATTAGCAAAAATTCCTACTGTCTGCTTCACTAAATTCTTACCTTTCATGCACTCGGCGGTGCTGCTTTGGTATTCATGATGAAGAGATGTGTAATGTCTCATGTCCCTGAATACTCCCCAGGAGGAGCAGACAGGTTTAAAGCTTGGCTTCCACATCTGACAATACTTCTGTTTTTGCTCACCTGCTCCTCAGACCATCATCTCTGAGCGGTCACAATCAAAGGGCTGCCCCACTGTGCACAGAGAAAGAGGGGAAAATAGTCATGTTACTGACTGGAAACCATCCCCTCCCTCTTGTTTAACAACGTGGTATTCCCCCGCAAACGTGCTTTCCTGAACAACATCTGAAGAAAAGATCACAAGAAGTTTATCTCTTTTCCATGTTCAGCTCTCAGGTATGTAGATCTGTGAGACACGAAGCTCTGCAGGAGTCAAGAGTTGGAGACAGGACTGCAAATGCTGAGAGGTCAGAGTCTTTCTGCAGCTGGGAGCAATGGGTGTAAGGGGAGGGAAGGGCAATCTCCTTCAGCTGCTGAGGAACGGGCACATTTTCTACTTGACTGCACTCCTGCACCTTCCTTTGGCTTACAGCAGGAATTGCTTGTTCCTTCCCTATGTGTTATCCCTGTGCCAGTCCAGGCACAGGTTTGCATGAGACCTGGTATAAACCAAGTTTAAATGAGCATCCTGTGGAATTACCGATATAAAATTTAATGTGGTATTTTTACCTTCAGTCCTTGCAGTTACTGGAGTGCAGGTTAAAAGCGGCATTTATTGCAGACATCTATTTTTATTAAGAATGGATCTTTGCAGTCCATCAAAAACACTCAGCTTGGGAGGAAATGCACCGTAGCTCCCTCTGCTCTCAGCTGTAGCTTCCAGCGTGGTAATCTGCGTTGCTAATTGTACAGCATATACACCAACACATGGTGCAAGGCGTGGATGGTGCAAAGCGTGGGCTGTTAGAAACATTCTACAAGCTCACCAGTGTTGGCCTAGGGAATGTTTTCTCTCCACCCCTGGCATCCCGTGGGGGCGGACTGCTGTGCATAGGGTGCTCCTCAGGATCCTCCGAAGGCATGGCAGAACCTCTGCTGCCAGAGGGGGTGAGACTTCACCCTTCCTGCAGAGCTTGCCCAGGTGTCAGGGTGGGGAGAGGTGTTTCCCTGCTGTCTCCTCTCTGGGATCTGATGGGGCAATGTGAAAGGCAGGGTTGGAAATTTTATTTCCAGATGACAGTGTTTGAGAGACAAGTAAGCGAGGTTACCCTGTGCCTAGCCCTGCATTAAGTGATGAGAAGCCATAAATGTCATTCCCTGCTGTTATTTTTAAACTAAGAATACAAAAGTGATAGACCCAGGTCAGACTGAAGCTGCACCATCCTTGGCCATTCAAAGCTAGTGCCTTTGGAAAAGTACAAGGACAGGGCAAACATATACTGATCTCCCTTCCAAAACATTCTCCCGGGCTATTTGTACTGCAGTGATTTCCTGAACTGAGGCGATGCCTTTGTTAGTAGCCTGTAATTTGCTTCCTTGAATTTGCCCTTCAGTTTCATCAAACTCTCATAACTTGCATTGAACCCACCAAGCTTTCAGCACTGAGCCATGGGTCAAGCCCAGGCTGTGGCAGCAGTCAGAGCTGCCCTAGGAAAGTCATTCCAAGGTAACACCCTGACTTTGTTGGGGGGCGCTCAGACAAGCCCCTGTGTCCCTCTGATCTCTCTGGCCAGCCTGCAATTTGCCTGCTTGTTTTTCCAGCCTGCCCAAGAGCTTCCTCCTGGCTGTCAGGGAAGGCCCTGCTGTCACCCCCCACTGTCAGGCAGAGGCAGTTTTCGCGTGTCTGCTGCCTTCCCCTGCTGCTGGGGAGCACCCTTGCCTCGCAGGATCTGCAGAAGCATGACAATAAATGCCACCAAAGGGACTCACATTTCCCTCAGCACACGAGAAAGGAGAGTCGAGTCACGGTTAGGCTTGTAATAAAATGTAATAACAACGGCTTGTATACTGAAGTTGGCAATGTCTTTGCTTTGTCAATTCAAGTACATTACACTGAGTTCCTTTTGTGCACAGTTCGTCTGGGTCTTGTGTGTCGGCACAGGTGGTGAAGAGCTCTAAGAGGCTTCACCAAAGCACAGTGTCACGAGTATTGGGAGCACAGAAGCAGCACAAAAAAACTGTGATTGCTAGTATTTAGTGTGTTTCCCGACCATCACGTATTTAATACTTCACCAGTTGCAAAAAAAAAGCAACATTTCAGCCAAAGAAGTGCTCTGGGTCAGTACCTCTTTTGCTTGTTGATAACTCAGACTTTCTGAGGTGCCACCAGCTACCTTTACCATCAGAGGAGAATACGATACAGGCAATGCAGTGTGGTGTTCAGTGCAGGTGCACAGCCTCTCTCTCACAGCCCCATGGCCACCAGTGGCCCCTTCTGCAGGAACCTCTCTTCTCCTCAAGCAGGGAGAAAACCTGGGCTGGATCTGTCTTCCTCAGCCTCTGCCAAGCTCCTCTGCAAAGGTTTATCTTGCCAGGTGTTGTTTAAAGCAGACCAAAACGCAGAGCCTGAAGCACGGGGCTTTCAGTGCATTTTGGTGCCAAATCCAGTGTAATTGTTGCATTTCCTTTCCCTGCCGATCTCCCTGCCTGCAGACAGCCTGTAACGTAAGATCCTGGGAACGTTTTGTTTTGGGAGGTGGAAGAGACACCGAGGGTGTCCGTCAGAAAGCACTACAGGGAGGAAAATAAACACTGCTGAAGACAGAAGGAAAGCAGTGATGTTCAGGATAGACTGGGCCTTTCCTTTTAACTCCTGCTGTGGCAAGCCTGATGCTTTTAACCCTAAAAGGATACTCTCTGCAGTCACATGAGACTTCTCTTCGGTAAAAATCAGAGCGGGTTGGCAGGCTTCCATGGAGTTCCTGAGCTGGCTGAGCATGCCTGGAGAGTGAGTGCAACCACAGTGGCTCTGGACAATGTGGTAAATCAGGCACTGCAAGTTTGCTCTGCTCTGATGTTTGACATTCAGTATTTTCATGAGAGTTTCAAGCAGGTGGGGTTGAAGACTGGAAATTTTATAGTCAGTCTATAAGTCCTACCATATAGAACAGATCTATCTGAACAGAGCAGACACTCCTAGCATTATTGAAAACACACAGCTTTTAATATATTGCAAATAAATGCATTTACTGGAGGGTAGGGCTGGGAGCCATCTATTTTTTTATCCTACAGGAGATTGTGTAAACTACAGACTGGATAATACCAGAAAAGTGGGTTTCTTTTTGCTTAGTCACACAAAGTTTTAACCAGGCATTACATAGTTGCCTTTGAAACAAAGAAGCTCCCAGCTGCAGATACTTGTCACCAGAGGCCCCTATCAGGTGGTACCCTTCCCACTGTGAGTGAGCAACCCTGATTTCGTTCCCAGCAATGTCAGCTCTTATCACACTGGATTCTGAAATTGTGAAATTTGAAGTGCTCTTAGAAATTTGTAGGTTTTATAGTTTATAGATCTTGTAAAAAATTGTAGTTGTTTGCAGTGATAAACAAACCTTTATTTGCTTTATGTAGAGGATGATCTTCAACCACATCTTTAGATTTTCTCTGAAGCTGAGAGAGCTATGAGTCTGCTCTGTGAAAAAAAACAGAAAGCAGGGAGTCTTCCATTATCACTGGCCTGAGGGAGCACAATTTTGAAAACATTAGCCATTGCAAGGCTTATCATAAAAGTGCGAGAATTGCTTAGACCTTTGTGTCTCGCAATGTGTGCAGGCAGGACTGGGGCTACTATTCTTCCCATATGGATGAAATCAAACGCCTGGACAAACCAACATTTGAAAACATATTTCTACAGCTGTTTTGTTTTTTTTTTAATTGACATTTGCTAGTAGGTGACCCTTACTAGAAACTGTGAAGGATGCCATATATTCCCTTGGTACTGTGTGTATGGTTGTATATTTGTTTTCTTTATTAAAATCTGGGCAGAGGAAAACGGACCGGATTCCACTCCATTACCCCTGCTCAACTTCAGCAGCTGCATGGAGTTGTGGTGAAGTAACTGCATTAACGGAGTACATCCAAAAGCCCACTACTAACACGAGTGGCAACAGATGTTATAAAATTGCAGAGAGGAAATGTTTGGCAATTACCCTCTAACGTGGCTACCTTGTGCTGGCAGCCCCATGGTCCAGCCCAGGCTCCCCACTCAGGAGGGCTGCGGATGAAGAGGAGGGAAGTCCATTTTGGTATCAGTAGTGCTTCTGAGGATTTGCAGAACCACAGAATTTGTGGAAAAAAAAAATCAGGTTGGCTGGGACTTCTACTCCAAACCCCCTCTGAAAGCAGGCACTGACTGATGGCTGCAAGCTCGAGCCTTCATCACGCTTACCTGCAGGACGCAGGGTTAAGGTGGTTGTTGTGGGATCCACCTACGGGACATCTGCGATAGAGGCCTCACCCCCCGAGCCAGCTCCCTCGACTGCCTCATGGGCAGGAGAGGGAAACCGGAATGACAAGGGTTTTGTCCATCTTTGGAGAAGCTGGACCAGCTGTGGTCAGGTGTCTCCCACCCAGGGTCATACATCTGTTTCTTGCTGCTTTGTGACCAGTGGTAACAGGGAAAATGACAGCACTGAGCAATCTGCCTGCGGATTAAAAAGAACTAAAATGAAAATTAAATAAAGAGTTGGTTTGCTCTTTTTTTTTTTTTTTTTGTTCTCTCCCTAGGACAGATGAGCCACCCACCGTGCCTGGACCCCAGCCTGGCTGCCGGGGAGATGCAGTCCCCCAGGATGGCGGGGAGGAAGCGAGGGCGGCCCCCGCTCCAGCCAGCGCCCATTAAAATGGCTGTTCACAACCTCTTCTCAGCAGCAGCCGGTGCTCTGCCAGGCATGAAGATCCCAAAGAAGAGAGGGAGAAAACCTGGGCACAAGGTAGATGCACGACTTTCACATTCCTTCTCCACCTCCTGTTGGTCTTCATATATTTTCTTCTACAAATTCAGCTGACATGCAGGAACAGAGGAAAAGTTGTGCAAGTCTGGGGCAGAGAAATGCAAAAAAAAAAAAAAGAGAAGATGGTTTCTCTTCAACTTGAAAAAAATCACAGAATCACAGAATATTCTGAGTTGAAGGGGACCCATCAGGATCATTGAGTCCAACTTCTGGTCCTGAGCAGGACACCCCAAGAACCACATCATGTGTCTTCTTCCAAAAGCTAAAGTTATTTTAATTTGGTCTGTTTGAAAATAACTTGTCTCCCACAGTGTTCTGTGGGATGGCTGCACACCTTCAGGGAAGTGTTTCTCATTTGTCACATTTTTTTTTCTCTCACTAACAGTGATTAGAAATTGAATAAACTGAACAGAGAAGGAAAGGAATACAGGAGAGTGGAAATAAGGGGAGGGGGGGAAAAAGCTAATTTTCAAAGGAAAAAAGAAAAGAGGGGCATTTGAGAAAAATAATTAGATTTCACTTTATATGTCTGCTCACTGCCCAGCTCTCTGTGCAACCCTGGGACAAAGGCAGAACTAAAGAAAGACAGGAACCCTTTGTGCTTTAAGCCCTTCCGATGCTGCCGCTGGGCTGGGTCTCTCCAACCACACCACCTGCAGTGGGCTCAGCACCGGTGGGAGCAGTGCCACTGTGATGCCTCACACCAGGCAGCAATGGGACTGTGGTGCTGAGGGAAGGAGAATTCGTTCTGGGGAAACGGAACTGCTCTGGTGAAACCGGGCTACATTTAAGTGAGGGGTCTTGAGTTCAGCAGATTGCTCTGTTAATCTCTCTGTCTCTGTCCCCAGCCAGCTCGGGGCACTGTACACGTTTGCTGCGCCTGTTCCTTGTTTTTAATGGGCACTGGTACAGACATGCAGGCTGTTCCACAAGGGGGGCAAATTGCTGACTGTTACAAAATAAGAATTGCTTCAGTTTCTGGTGTCAAGACAGAAAAGCAAATAAAACAATCAGGGTATGCACAAGGCTGACCTTCCCTGGGTGTTGCCTGGCTCTTCCCTGAGACTCTCCTGGTTCGTGGGAGGAAACAACGTCCCATGGACGATGCTGCTGGCTGAGCTCTGGATGCAGGGACCAATTGTTTGGTTCCTGTGATCCTTGGATTTGAGCTTAATCTAGAGCAGGCTACCCTCATCTTTGCCTTTCCATCCTTTTCACCTCCTGCTAGACCTTTTTCCTCCCATCCCCTAACCTCCATCTAGCCTCCTCCTTTCCAGGCAAACCCTCTTCTCCACCCCTCTGCATCCTATTTCCAGAATCCACTAATTCTCCACACACTGCTGTGCAACAGCTGCTGCAGCAGCTGTCAGTACCTCAGTCCTTAATGCTTTCTCCTCATCCTCTGCCTTCTCCCATGTCTTTCCATGCTCTCCCGACTTCAGCCATACCCCTCTCTTCCATGGGGCCACATTTTGAAGTGTGTTTCAGTGTGTGCTGCAAACACACCTTGCATGACCAACAAACAGTTCCAGCCGCAGCCTCCCATTTGAAAAGCTTCCACTTTGATAATGGGAATGGTGTAACAGCAGAGGCCAAGCAAAGCCAACCCAACAGCAGCCTCAGGTGTCCCTTTTGGGAATAAAGCAGAATTTTATAGCAGTAGTCTGAAATAGAGCTGCAAGCTAAGACTGGGGCAAATACTCAAGTGTTTTGTAAAATGAGGGATATGGAAATACTTTATATTTTTCACTTCCATATCAGGATAAAACTCCAGGATGGAAACATCTGAATTTCTTTACTTGAGGTACTTGTTATTACAAGTTTATTATTTATTATATTTATTTATTTCAAGTAATTTAGTTACTATCAGTAAAATTGGGTGACTTGTAGACTCTTTAGACCAAAACCCTCCAGTCTGGACAATAATACTCTGGAGATGTGCTGAAATTGGATCTTTGAGGTTTGAGATTGAGTGATTTGCCAAATACCACAATGACCTTGTATGCAGGGTTTTGTCAAACCCCACCTGTTCTGTCCCTGCTTGTCTTGGTGACCCCCATTTCTTGCTCCTGCATTTACATTTGATTTGTAATTTGACAAAAAAAAATGCTGGGGAGTATGCACCCATCCACCACCCATCCACCCATGGATACATCCATCCACCTGGAAAAAAGTCTTTCACCAACAACCACCTATATATAAATGGGAGAAGTGGGAGACCTAAATTCCTGGAAATGCTGCTGTAACACTGTGCTTTGGACCTACGTGGCTGAGCGTTTGATTGCTGTGTCCTCCTCTTCTTCCAAAGGGAAGCTTTCTCCCTGGCTGGGTAGCATGCATTCCTCATCCTTGTCCCCAGGCACTAAGCGAGGAGGCAACAGCATCCCTCCTTCGGCAGTGGATCTGAGATGATGTTCTTTCTTGCTGAGCATGCCACATAAAAAGGCATCCTTTTATGACCAATGGCTTAGGTGGATGGAGCTGACACTCACGAGCTGCAGCATCCATGGCATCTGGCCTGGTGCTGTTGATTTGCGCCGTAGGATTCGTACACCGAAGCGATGTTTTCCATGAGACGCCTTTGTACGCTGCATGCTCAGCTGAGGTGAACCCCTCTCCATCAAAAGCACTTCCCCAGCGTGAGTCAAAGATTACATTTTTTGATGTGGAGCTCTAGCTTGATTTAATTAGCTTGATAATTTTATGACTTTCAGATACCACGAGACTTAAACGCATTTTAAAAAACGACTCCCTTCCCAAATGGCAGACGACCAAATTCTTTATAGCAACCAGATAGCTGAATTATTACAGAACAGATGGAAAAATACTTCTGAATTTTTAGGAATCTAGGAATTTACAGCTTAGATTTAAATTTATTTTGACCGAGATGTGAATAACAGACATTTTCAATCACATGCTCTTTACAGACAGGTGACCCATTGCCTGTTTTCATTGATATTAAAGCAAATATATGTGTCTTCCTGAAATGACATTTCATCACACTTCATCACCAAGAAAAGTCTTTTCCCTGCTATCCTGTTTATTTTTTCACAGCCTTGGCTATAAAATTTCATCAGCTGTTTTTCCAAAAACTGTTTCATACCGTATGTGGATCTATTTGCCATAAAATGTTACATTTCCCCAAAATGCAGTATTCTTTCTGATTGTCTAAATCTCTGGGAAAAAGCCTCTTCTGGCAGCGGAGGGGAGGTTAGTAGATGGATGGGTTTTATTTCTCTGGCTGTGAGTGAGAGCAGCCCTGAAGAGCTGCCTAGAAAGCCTGTACAAGGGAAGGGTTTGTTAGCATCCTGCAGGGATTTGCCGGGTCAGAGGACATCAGAGGGACACGTGCGTGGGGCAGCGCTGCAGCACGGACCACCACATCCCTCCCAGGGGGCAACAAAGTGATGGCCCCCTTTGAGCAGCTCGAGGGCTTTGTCCCTCTGTGCAACCAAAGCAGCTCCCACACGGGGAGGTGGCCCCAGCCCAGATCAGCCAGGACCTTGCAAGCTCCTGCCGGGTGGGGTGGGCAGCGAGAGTCACACACGTGTGGAGTGCCAATTTCCATTACGGGGCATAGGTTCCCCTGCTGCCCTAGAAGTCAGTACTAATGGTGACAAATAAGCAGTCAGGATTTGGACACATTGGGACTGAGATTGCACAGACAACCTTAAAGCGTCCTGTTTATTCACCTGTCCTGTGATACAGCCTTGGATTTCAAGGCTGTATACACTCCTGTCAAGGTTTCCTGCCTCATTCACTGTTAAACACTGACGGGATGTGGGAGGCTATGTGCAGACTTGCTTGCACCATTTGCTGTGCAGAAGAAAGTTATTGCATGACACAGAAGAAAAGGTGGGAAAGACCTTGGACTGTGTTTTCCCTTCTCCATCTGACCCCCATCTTACCCCTGGTGACTGGGCTTGTGTTCTGCTGAATCTTCCTGCTCACGGCCAAATGCACAGAGCCACAGACCCCAAAATCTGCTCAGAAGCTCTGTGCTTCCCTGGTGCAGGTTTAGTGGCAACCTTCTGTCCAGCCATCAGAAGTCCACATGGCAGGACCAGGCTGGCTCAGACACTCGTCTTACTGCACATTTGCAGGGGCTGGAGATGGTTCTCTCTCTGGCAGCAAAAGCTCTCGTTGCCAAGAGGTGTCTTTGCCCTCCTGTCTGGAAGGACAAAGGCCCATGGGGTGGGGTGAATCCCTGCTTTTGCTAGCAATTATTTTTTCAGGACAAGGGACAACTGGTACAGGGGAACAGGGAGCTGTTAAAATGAGAACCTAAGTGGTTTAAGAAAACTGCAGGGAAGGATTGTATTGTGGTTCATCGTGTTTCTTTCCCATGTATTTTACTATACAAGCTGGCAGAGATCTTCAGAAATAAAAGTTGTCTGGCAAATGTTCTTCACCCTCTTTCATTTCTTTTTTGTGGGATGACGGAAATACCAGTTAGATGAATCCTGGCATCTCTGAAGAGGTGTGCAGATCGTAATAAAAACTCCAGGTTTCAGCAGAGTCCTCGCCATCCACAGCCACTGCATACTCAAACAAACTTGTAGCCAGCATTGATGGCACAGAAGCCCATTCTGTCTGCATCTAATGCATGATGACTTTGATAAAGCAGACACCCTTATTTCCTACCCAAAATCCCTGATCAGCTTTCTCTGACCTCTTTTTCATGGCAGAAAGTCCATAAGAGTGGGGGATTGGTTGTAGATCTTGTTGTAAAGCAACCACTTTTACATCTCATGCTGTGCATATTAAAACTTACGACATTTGATAGTCAAAAGCTGATTCAAATGCCTTTCCACAAGGATTTCCCAATGTGCTCTGACAGATTTCCTCTGTCTCCTTTTCTCTTTCTTCTTCACTGCTTTTTTTGACTCTCACACATATGTGCTTTCTACTGGCAAGCTCTCAGTCAGTCAGCTGGTTGGTTGGGTTGGCTTTTCGATAGAGAAGACTCAGTCCAAGAAAAGACATCTTCAAATGGAATACTTTGAGATTTACGCTTCATAATATTCAGGGCCTACTCAGGGTTTCAGTGGCCAGGAGGTAGCTAAGCTGTGTTTGCTTAGTGTACTGTCTCTTGCACAAATCAGGCATTTTATTTTGATCTAACAAAGGCCAGTTCTCTACTACTCCTAATAAAATGACATTTATCTGTACCCAGAGGCTGTAGAGCACATTTTTTTGCAAGTAATTTTGCAGTAAATTGTTCACTAAAACAGGAAACTGATAAGAAGGGGCTTCCACACTACAGAGTTTACACAAGCCTTGCCCTCTGTTTATTTTCTCTTGAACATAAGCCTGCCTGGGCCTCCAAGATCTAGGTGGAGAAAGAGGTCTGATAGTGCTGGTGAGGCAGTGCACAGTGTTTTTGGGGCAGCACACACTCACAAGGCTCAGGGGATGAAGAGGGGACTTCTGAGCCTCTTTGGGACCACAGGAATGCGAGCCAGTAAGGATACTAAGGAGCCAACACGCAAGTGAAGCAGAATTTTTCAGGTGTACTGTCTCAAAAATAGTATCTGTAGAGAGAAATATATGTGTGAGAGCATACATGAGTTGCTAGAGCCTGTCTAGAGAAGGACAGCAAAGCCAGTGAAGGGTCTGGAGGGTCAGTCTCATGAGAAGCAGCTCAGGGAGCAGGGATTGTTTAGCCTGGAGAAAAGGAAGCTCGGGGAGACCGTATTGTTCTCTACAACCACCTGAAAGGAGAGTGTAGCCAGCTGGGGTCAGTCTCTTCTCCCAGGCAATCAGTGGCAGGAAAAAGGGAAATGGCCTGAAGTTGTGCTAGGGGAGGTTTAGAGTGTGTGTTTGGAAAAATTTCTTCACTGAAAGGGCGTTCAAACATTGGAACAAGGGAAGAGGTGGAATCACCGTCACTGGAAGTGTTCAAAAAACATGTAAGTGTTTAGGGACATGGTTTAGTAGTGGTCCTGGCGATGTTAGGGAATGATTGGACTCGATGATCTTAGAGGTCTTTTCCAATCTGAATGATTCTGCAATTCTATACATACAAGTATATATGCACATCTCTCTATAACTGATATATTTTAAATACATATAGAGTGTGTACAAATGCACATATGTATACATGCATTCATTGTATATGCATATATATATATATATATATATGTGATCAAAGACAAGCCCAGAAGCCTAATATAGGGGCTACCCAAAGTTTCACTTTGCCAGCCCACTTTGCCATAGAAAAGTGAATAATCAACATATTGCTATAGAACATAACAAATCATGCTGCTTCTCAGCTTCTCACATGGAATAAATCTCAAACTGGAGGGAGACCTTGATTTTTGAAACTGTTCCCTTCCCGTTCAGTAAAGCTTTCAATACTTTCTCTCACGGTGTCCTTCTGGACAAAATGTCAGGCACACAGCTGGATAAACACATGGGAGAACAAGTGGCTCACCAGTCAGACACAAAGGCTTATAGGGAATGTGGTGACATCGGACTGGTGACCTGTTACTGACGGGTTTACCACAGGGCTCCATTCTCAGTCCTGTGCTCTTGAACATCTTCATAAATGACTTGGATGCAGGACTGGAAGGGAAACTAAGCAAGGCCACAGATGATACAAAACTGGGAGGAGCTGCTGACTCCCTTGAGGGCTAGGAGGCCCTGCAGAGAGACCTTGACAAATTAGAGGAGTGGGCAATCACCGACCATGTCAGGTTCAACAAGGAAAAGTGCTGGATTCTGCACCTGGGATGGGACAACCCTGGATGTATGGACAGACTGGGGAATGAGAGGCTGGAAAGCAGTGCCGTGGAAAGGGACCTGGGGCTCCTGGTCGATGGCAAGTTGAACAGGAGTCAGCAGTGCCCTGGCAGCCAGGAGGGCCAATGGTGTCCTGGGGTGCATCAAGCACAGCATTGCTGGCCGGACAAGAGGGGGGATTGTCTTGCTCTGCTCTGCACTGGAGCAGCCTCACCTCAAGTTCTGGGGGCAGTTTTGGGCACCACAATATAAGAAAGACATTAAGCTATTGGACAGTGTCCAAAGGAGGCTACAAAGATGGTGAAGGGCCTTGAGGGGAAGCCATATGAGGAGCAGCTGAGGGCACTTGGTCTGTTCAGCCTGGAGAAGAAGAGACTGAGGGGAGACCTCATTGCAGTCTGCAGCTTCCTCATGAGAGGAAGCAAAGGGGCAGGCACTGATCTCTTCTTTCTGGTGACCAGTGACAGGACCCGAGGGAATGGCCTGAAATTGTGTCAGGGGAGGTTTAGGTTGGATATTAAAAAAAAGTTCTTTACCCAGCGGGTGGTTGGGCACTGGAACAGGCTCCCTGGGGAAGTGGTCACAGCACCAGCCTGACAGAGTTCACAAAGCATTTGGACAATGCTCTCAGGCACATGGTGTGACTCTTGGGGATGGTCCTGTGTGGGGCCAGGAGTTGGACTCAATGATCCTTGTGGGTCTCTTCCAACACAGCTTATTCTGTGATTCTGTGAAAACAAACGGACAGCACTTTGTCGCTGGTCATTCTTGATCCCAATCTGAAGGCAAGACAACTCTACAAAAACAAGACAACACAGGCAAGTGAGAAATGGCACAAGCCAGGGGCCAGCTCAGGGTCCCTCATGCTCTACAACTGCCATACGGCAGGAGCTCAAATCCGTAGCTTGTCTCAGATGCACTTATTGAATATTTTTTTCCCTCTTTCATACTGAAAACAAAGGCATTTAGCCTGCCCCAGGGGGCGTGGTGGTAAAAACTCACGTAGATATCCCTAAGTCCTGCATACTTCCCTCTCCTTTCCCCAGCTTTCTGGTTTTACCATTATACTGAAACAGTGACCATTATTTTAGACATTTGTAATTCATAGTCATGCACAACAAAATTCTTCATCCAAAACAACTTCTACTCTCCTCCAGGGATTTGGTTGGTAGGCAGCGGTCTGACTTAATTTCTATTTAAAATATACTTTGTATATTGTCCACAGAAAAACAACAAAAGGAAAAAAATACCTGTCAGAAGAATCCCCTGGTGTAGTACATGTAACTATATAAACCAGCAAGCTGTGTGCTTGGGTCTCTGCTTTCCCCCTACTTCCCTTCTTAGCAAAAGGAAAAGCAAGAGTGGTACCTTCAGGTGACATCCACCACATCAGTCCTTTTCAACTATGAGGACCTGATCATCACTGGACTGGCGAGATGTTGCCAGGTACTGGCAGCATAAAGACACAGTGATATTGCACTGCAAATTCCCATCATGTTTGCCTTCTCCAAGCTGGGCTGCAGGTCACAAAGATCACTGGGTGCAACAGTGCAGCAGTTTGTATTTACTAGCTGGTAATAACACACGATGGACCAAAATGTGAGCTTGTTTACATGGGTGTCAGCCCAGAGTAGCCTCTTGGTGCCACTGGATTTACACAAGATTTACACCCCTGCAACCAGGAGCAGAATTTGGCCCTAAATTATGATGCAGTTAAAGACCCCACGCTTCTGAGTTGTGGAGCATTGTTTACACCCACATGAAATGGGTCGTAAAATGCCATTGCGCTGATTTGTTGGAGTGTTAGACTCAATTTGCTCAGGTGTAAATAACTACCCGGTGGGTGGCATAATATTTGCATCCCGTAGCTTAAGGCGTTGCTGTCTGCTGCAAATCAGTCAGGCTTCAGGCTCCAGTATCCTCCTGGGAGCAGGATGGATCTTCTGGCCTGGAGAAAGTGATGCAAGAGCAGATTGCTAATGAGTGGGAGTTCATGGGGCGTGACATGCATAGAATAAAATTGGAATATCTTGTGTATACTTTCATTATTTTTTGCAGCTGAAATCTCGTGTCCTGATGACTCCTTTGGCAATATCTCCGCCAAGAAGCACGCCGGAGCCGGATATTAGTTCAATCCCCCAGGATGCAGCTACGGTACCCAACTCGGACGCCCCACAGGCTCTCACAGGTACTCAGCCTCAAGTGCTCCTTGACCAAGTGGTGAGCAGGAGCCACGGGCTGACAGCCAGATGTCACAGCCAGATGCTGTACTTTCCAGAGCAGGGGTAGCTCATGAAAATGGGGTGTTTGCAGATTAGTCTGGTGACCAGTGATAAGGAACAGAGATGTCCTGCAAGACTATATTTTGACTGCCATGTGTTGAGTTTAGTGGAGATGTCAGTTCCATTCCTCTTGAAATGTGAACATCAAAAACCCATGAACACCCCATTTCATACCTCACATTTTCACCCCATCTAATATGTTGCAATGACCAGACCAAATCCCTGTGTGAACATGAAGCATCTGTTAAGAGCAGAGGAGCCATGGTCTGGCTGTAGGCACAGCTACCAGCACAAAAATCCCAAAGCCAGGCGTGGTCATTTCCAAATGTAGTCGGAAAACACAGCCTTACTCTTTCTTTTTGTTTATATTACCAGAAGTAACATAGGTCAAGGCTTTTAAACTGATGTAAATGAGAAGAAAATCAACGAGACAGCTGATTCACCCTGAGATTTCAGCAGAGAAATGGATTAGATAACATTAGAATCTAAACACAACACATAAATCCCATTATTTCTTAGCTGGGATGCACAGAGGAGAAGTTTTCCATCTGCTCTGGTGGCAGAATGATACTAAACCTAGCAACAATGACAATAATATGTTTTATTCTCGTTTATCCCTTCACACACAAAGTCTGCAAAGCACTTGGCAAACACCAGCTGAGTAGATGGAAGTGCCCTGAGAGGTTGCCCAGGGCTGCTTTTGGAACAGGACAGGGAGGCACAGTCCACCAGCCCTTCCAGATGACCGGGGTGGCTGCAAAGGCAGAGGCGCCATGGGTCATTTCAGGCTCAGTGGATGCAGTGCCCCACACCTCTGTCTGCCCATCCTCATGCCACTGGCACCTTTCCTCCCAGCATATTCCCAACACTGCGTGCAGGTTCCCACCAGAGCAGGATTGGCAGGAGGTGAAGGGAAGCTCAAGCCAGCTTTTAGCCCCCTCTCTTCTTCAACAGGACTGTAGGGACCCTGGCTTTGCAGTGGGGGATTCAGCACATTGCCTGCAAGCTGCAGAATCCCTCCCACAGCAGAGCCCCGACAAAACCAGTGGATTGTCACGCAGAAGCCACATTCTGCAGATTTGTCGAGGTGTGGCACTCTGGGAAACCTGCACTCTGACATCCCCCCGCAATTCCTGCATGCTGCTGTTGTATTTTCAGTGCACTATCCCTTTTTTTGTTTGGCACTTGGAAGGTGTAAAGTGGTATGATGATAAGTATGATTGCTATTATCCTCCTGTATACCCAGGATGTACTGCTTGAGCCCCTTCTGCTGGTCCCCACGAGATGGGGGAGCAAAGTGCACCATGTCAGTTGCACTAGATTTTCATTATGGTGATGCAAACTGTAAATTATTTCCAACTTTACACAGCTGTCATCTTGTCCTCCACTCTGCTTGATGGGGTTTTTTTGTCACATATCTGATTTCTGTCAGAAGATAATGTTATATTGTTTGAGAGATGACAGCTCGAGCACACTCAGCCAGCTATTATAATATGTCTCACTTTAGCCTGACTTTAGGCTGTGTCTTAGTCGCCCTTAGTTACGGCAGCGCTATCCCTGCTTCCCCTGAGATGCAGTTGGCCTCAGCCAAGCTTAAAATAAGTTCATAGTAGTGAGGAGGACACTTGTTTTCTTTTTTGGCTATTGCTGGCAGGCCTGATGGCATGTAGAAAAACTGCCTTTGCAGCTTATGAGAGGAGGCAGGGCTTGGCTGTGGAGAGGCTGGGGCAGACTTCCTCGCAGACCCCTGTGCAGCACAGTCACGTTGTTGTGGTCCCAAAATGTATCACTGCACACCATGTACAATTTCTCTCAACTTGATGCAGTTTGTAGAGTGTTAGGTTGGACATGGAGGGTTAGGAAGCTCCCAAAGACCAGAGTCTCTGCCGTGGTGCTGTGCAGCATAGCCTCCAGAATTACTCCTCCTTCCAGCTGCATTAAGGTCAGAAGAAGCAAGGACCCAAAGTCTTTACAAAACTCATCTTAAAGCAGTGCTTCTCAGAGTGGCTCCCAATGAACTGGTCTAAAAACACATAGAGGAAAAAAAATAAACAACCTGAAAACACACCTCAGGCTGGCATTCCCTCCTTGCTGTGAAGTCACCACTGGTGGTCACTGTTCTGCAGTCCCAGGGCATTTTTCCGGTCACAAGTTGCATGGAAAAGGTAGACTCAAGAGAGCAGACCCCAGGCATTCACAGGAGCTTTTTTAGATGCATGTAGCTTATCCTAGCCTGTGACACTGAGCGAGACATAAACTCAGCTTGCTTTGCTTTGGCAATGGGTCATCAGCACAAGGAAGTCTGGCTCTGCCATCGCAAATGGCAACAATTCACCAGTGAAGGAAGAACTGGGAAATGAACAGAAATGTAGAGTGCTAGAATTTGCTAGAATGCTCTCAGGACTGTTTTGTAATAACCTTGTTGGGATTTTCTGTCTACAGTCTGCATTTATGTCAACAAACAAGCGAACCTGGGGCCATACCTTGACAGAAAAAAGGTGCAGCAGCTGCCAGAGCACTTTGGCCCGGAGCGGCCCTCGGCAGCCCTGCAGCAAGCAGTGCAAGCCTGCATCGACTGTGCACTCCAGCAAAAGGTGGTCTTCTCCCTCATCAGGCAGGGCTACGGAGGCGAGATGGTGTCAGGTAAAGCATCTTTGTAAGGGGCTTGTGGCCAGTTGGGAAGTTCTTGAAGTCTTAAAGTGTTCCCCAGTCCTGACTGCCCTGGATGTCCTGCTCCCATCAGTGGGATAGCAACCAGCTTTGAATATCACTTATGCCTTTGTAAAATGAGCTGCAGCAGGAATCACCTTGGTGTCAGACGAAAGAATGTAGGCAAGGGGTATTGCAGTGGTGATTCAGGGGAGGAACACGCACTCCAGAGTCTGCCTCTTACCACTCTTTGGAGCAGTGCTCAGGCCAGGGCTGAGAGCTGTTTTCATGCAGCCGTTCAAGGATGAGCAGCAATGCCAGCCCACTTCATGACACACATTGCCACCACAAGTACACATGTGTGCCTCATGTGATGAGGGTGGCAAAACGCTGGAACAAGCTGCCCAGAGAGGTGGTGGATGCCCCATCCTCACATATATTCAAGGTCAGGCTGGATGGGCCTTGGAGCAATCTGAGCTAGCTGAAGATGCCCCTGGTCATTGCAGGAGGGTTGGACTAAGAGACCTGTAAAAGCCCCTTCCAGCCAAAATCATTCTATGACTCTATGATTTTATGTTTCTCGAAAGGGCAATTTTTATGGACTTTAGATGTCAGTGTGTTCCCCTGCCTGCAGTTCATGAGCCAAACCTGCTCTACGCTGCAGGAATTGCAAAAGTCCCACGGCAATTCCCCATGCAGCAGGACTGCACACAGTCTACACAAATACATCAGAGAGAATCAAAGACCAAGGGGAACTTCCCAGGAGCTCCTCATCTTCCCGCAGTGGCACTTCTTGCTGTGTCCTGATGAGCCTCCCATGTCCCATGATGAATTCCCTGGTTCTCGGCGTGAACATGAACTTTTCTTCTATCGCAGCAAGAGTTTTGTGTCACAACATTGTTTTGGCATGTGGGGATGCAGTGGGAATGAAACAATGATGGGAATATGGGAAGAGCACTCTCCAATGAGCTGCTGCAGATGAGTCAGGCACAAACACAAAGCCAAGGATTGCAAGTCCAATCAGTTTCACAGGGACTGCAGATGCTCAGCTGTGCCACTGGGACCTTCTTGTGTGGGAGCCCAAGCTCTGGCCCTCTGTGCAGCATATAAATCGTGCTTCTTCCCTCTCCTTGAGTTCTCTGTAATCACAGGTGTGCCTTCCCTAGGGGACATCAGAAATACTCTGAGAATGATCCAGACTTGTTCACAGAAACACAAGACTGAAGCAATTCAGTGCAAAGCTTCATTTTTGCCTAGTTCTGTGCTGCATTTATGATTTTCATTACAATCAGGAGAGTCGTATTATGCACCAAGCCTGCCAAGTTCCTTGGTCTCAGTTCCTCTGAGCTGGCTCAGCTTCAGCTTCACCTGAACTAAAAGCACCTGGTCAACATTTCTCCCAATTTCATGCTTCTTCCAGTCACCAAAGAGAGGTGAATGACCTCCTAGTCATGGCGTGGCTCTCCAATTGCACCTCAGTCCCAGCAGCGCAGATGAGTTTCGTCAGGGGCTTTCCAATCTTCCCATGGCTTGGCTCACAGATGCTCAACCAGCTATGGAGCATGATCCCTCACAGCAGCTCAGGCCAACAGGAAATCCCTGAAGTTATCCCCAAAATTATAAGTCTGAAGTTGCAATTTTTACTTGTTAGTAGTGATGGGAGACTGTAGGATTGGGAAAAAACCTTCCAGGTGGAAGAGTCCAGGCAGCCATATCATGTAGTCCTCCCTGCAAACCTGTTGAAACTGAATGTGTCCTGCTACAACTGATTCTGGTGGGTCCGTTTTGTCCCCTTCAGCTCTCCCATGGCTGGGACCTTATGCCCTTTTGGATTCCTGGCTAAATATGTCCCCTGACAGGTTTACCCAGGAATTTTAATTGCTCTGTTCTCACCCTTAGATGTATTTCTGAGAGATGCCCTCATCCTGCTATGCTGTAATACACAGTTTCTTTCAGGTGAGGAAGATCAGTGAAAGGAGTGCAGGTGTCTTGCCACAGTCCCACATAGCAGGATGGTGACGGCTGCAGTGCCACAGGGAAAATTTCTGTTCCCCAAACATCCATGTGCTGCCTGTGCACTTCTGCAAGTGTGAATTCAGCCTTCTTCAGCCTGGATGACCAGAATGATGCCCATCAATCCATCTCAGGTTTTTTCCAGAACTTTGTAAAGTGGTTTTAACACCCAATTTTCTCTCCTGGAAGTGTTTTGTTCCACACTTTCTGGAAATATATCTGAGTTTTTCATGACCGTGTCACCTTGCTCTTTTATGGGCATCTGCTAAACTTGTATTATTATTTCTTCTCCCATCAGGTTGTTTTGAGACTCCTCAAAGAGTTATGGATTTCTGTTTACTTTCCAGATTTTTTTTCACTCATTTTTACTATCAGAGAAGTCAAAATCAGCTGATCCTTCCTGTTCTCCGTTGATGATGTCTGCCAGCCTACAGCACCCACAAAATCTTTTTGTGCCAGCACAGACTGCTGCTGGTTTCTGTCTGGGACTTGGGGTCTTCTGCCAGCAGACCCTGTTGCCATTTCTTGAACCACCTTTTGTATGCAATCATTTCCAATCGAATGAAAGAGTTCTCATACTTTACTGAATTCTGGATAGACCACAACTGCCAACATTCCCTTGCCTATGAATGCAATTAACTCACTAAATGAAGATCAACAATGAAGCTGTTACCTCTCTCGTCAGTTCAATCCTGGTACCTTTCATTCATCCACAACCATGCTTTTAATTCTTATCTCCCCATTACCTTTTGAAACCTTGGATACTGCTGAAGTCAGCCTAATAGCCCATCACCATTGGTGATCACTGCGGATTGCTTTCTTTCCCCTTCCTTAGACCAGGGTATCATAATTGCCTCCTTCTAATGACACAATACAGTTTTCAGTTGGATGCATATATTAGAAAAGCTTGCACTGCTGGCCATGCCAGTCAGCATCTTTCAGCTCTCCAGGGGGAAGGTGATCTGGGTCACACAAACTCAGCTCCTTAAGCTCCTCCAGTTTGTTGTGTGCCTCAGGTAGGGTAATTTTGCAAAATATTTTAAGACACACAAATACTTGAGTAAAATTATTTCCCTTGCTCTCATTCTTCCTCCTGCCATGCATCCGCAGGTATTTAATTGCTCCTGTTTTGCTTTCCAGTTTCAGCTTATTTTGAGGGGAAGCAGCATCTCCAGAGCCTGCTGGTAGTGAACAGCATTGGGTATGTCCTGCGCTTCCTGAAGAAGCTCTGTCGCAGCCTGCTGTGTGACAGTCTCTTCAGCAACCAGCCTTTCCAGCAGTACAGCGCCGTGACGGAGAGCCCGGAGGTGTACGAGAACAGACGGATGGAGGCAGGTAGGCTCCTTGATCACCTTGGGCTCGAGATTTAATAGAGCTGAAGAAACAGCTGTCTTTTTTTTGGTGCTGTGCTGTGTATGATAGGGAACTGCAGGCCTCTGTGGGACCTTTCCAGAGGGAGGCAGTGAGTTTACTTGTGGTGTTATTCCAGTGGCTATAGAGGAGGTGTTCAGGTGAGAACCATTGTGCTGAGGTGCCCCAGCAGAGAAATTTTGGGCCAGCATGTTATGTTAGCATAAACCTAAGGCACATTATTAGCTGTAGCACAGTCAGCCTGGATCCTGATCTGCCACCTCCATCCATGAGTATAAACCTAAATGAGTTGTGACTGCTAAGTGGTTTGCTTTGCTACTTGCAGGAATGTTTCTTCTAGCTTAAAACCAGCTGGGGCCTGCAAGGTCCCTGTCTTAGTGCTTGACCATGTGGGGCAAAACCTGGAGGGGCTGTGGCATGGGGGAGATGCATCCAAGGATGGTGGTGGTCCTGAGGGCACCTGCCCTGAGCAGCACTGGGCTCCCAGATCGATGGCACCCCTGAGCATCCTTCTTGCTCGCATTCTGGGACAGGGTGCTGACCCCACACGGCCCCCATGCACCTGGGACATGCCTGCAGCCCCATCTGCAATCAGCAGCTGGAAAGCTGCCCTGGGGCCTTACCATGGCATTGCAAAAGCTAGTTTAGAAAGAAAGAAAGATGTAAATTATGGGCATGAGCCTTCATTTCACCTGCAGGCTTCCTCCTGACTTAAATTATTTTTCCTTTTCTTTTATTAACAGCAATGTGGGTGTTTGGGGAGCACACTGTCTCTCATGCATTCAGTTTAACAGCAGACACGTGCTGGCAAATGACAGAAAGGTGTTTTAGTGTCCACAACTATGATTTTTGAATCACTTGTTCACCAAGAATACCCTAAGTGTGCGCTTTGCACACCAAAGCTGGGAGAGGGCTGTGCACACAGTGCAGAAATCATCTTTTCATACAAAGAAATCCAGCTGCCACTCTTACACATAGGGGAGGAAAGGCAGGAGCCCAGACTGGAAAGCAGGATTTTTCT
The DNA here is from genome assembly GCA_013397865.1 of Struthidea cinerea. Taxonomy (NCBI): domain Eukaryota; kingdom Metazoa; phylum Chordata; class Aves; order Passeriformes; family Corcoracidae; genus Struthidea; species Struthidea cinerea. The sequence continues at coordinate 323,464 of VZTI01003812.1, forward strand.
TCCCTCTGTACTAGGACATTTGTGGCAAGCTGAATGTTTCTGAGATGTCAAGGGAGTTCTGCAGTACCAAGTGAGTGCAGCCCAGGAGGCCTGGCATTTGCGTTTGCATTTGCATTTTAATTTGCATGTATATTTGCATTTACTTTTGCACGGCAGGGCTGTGTGTGAGAGAAGGCAATTCCACAACTGGAATTTTTACAGTTGCTGTTACACTCTGAGCATCTCCATCCCCACAAAATTCCAATGCAGATGTCCCTGACACCATCCTCACTGGATCTCCCCAGACACTGAGGATGGGCAAAACATTATTTTTCCCCTCAGACTAGACAGGAGGTGTGGGTGTAGGCAAGGCTTCTCTTTCCTGGGTCTCCCACTGTGGGGTGGGGTGTGTGCGTGTGTGGGTGTGGGTGTGTGTCCAATTAATAGCCCCCAGAAGCAGCATGGGCTGGGCAGCCTGGGCTAGTCAGGTAGGTTTAGATTAGATATGAGGAAGAAATTCTTTACTGTGAGAGTGGTGAGGGACTGAAACAGGTTGCCCAGAGAAGCTGTGGATGCTCCATCCCTGGAAGTGTTCAAGGCCAGGTTGGATTGAGGCCCTGAGTCTATGTTTAATGCTGCATTGCCTAAATCTCCTTCCATCTCACCAGGAGCCAGCGTTTCTCTGCAGCAAGGTCAGCACGGGGGTTCCTCTGCTACGCAGAGCAGGGACAGGGTCTCCCACAGCGCAGTGATAAGGAGGACCGTCGGAGCTCTGCTGCAGACAGGTCTGTGAGGGCGCCTGTTGGGATAAAGCTCGCATGGAAGGAGCAGGGCCATAATAAAGCATCACAGGAAGCCATGCAAAGCAGCTACATTTTTCATTGTTTCCGTTCTCCATCTTGTAATCAAGATGTCCTTTCTTTTAAAATCATGTGCTTTTCAGCCCCTTTGCACCAATGAATCTAATCCATGTATTGACTTTGGTGCAGTTGCTCATGATTTACACCGTCAGAAGTGAGAGGAGAAGCCGGCATCGTGTCCAGTCATATTAATCCACTTACACCATGCAGGAGTCACCTTTTAACCTTGCCCCAAAGCACATGCCCCTAAGCCATAATTCACCTGTGCTCACTGCAAGCTGCCAGATGCTAATGGCTGTGTACAGGCCAGGTGGGATTTGTTGACATATGCATATATCACTTACAACTATGTTTTACATGCCTAGGAAGTGCACACTCATCAGGCTGTGCCTAGAGCTGGCCTCTGCAATGAGCCTTGTTGGCAGTGCATTACCCTCCTTGCACCTGAGCCCCACGCTCTGCCTGCCTTGCCAGTGGCCCTCACATGTCTCATGTCTCACATGAGACATTCCCCATGGCTCTTTCTCAGCTGTGACAGGACTTTCTGGCTCATGAGAGTGATTTGTGGGGAGCAGTTGTGGGGTGACTCCCAGGCCTTCATCTGGGAAATGCCCAGCTTCAGGTCTACATTACAGCAAATCCTGAGATGTTACCTGTCCTCACAGCACCTGGGTTCAAAGCACCTCTGAACCTGCACCCCAGAATTTTCCATGGGAGCAGTAGAGCAGTTTGAGCTAAAATGATGGCAAGATCCAGGTAACCTGTGCAGAAAACTCCGAGAAGTGTGGCAAGGTCCACGTGATGGGAAGCCAACAGAGATCCTGTGAAGTGCCTCTACTCTGTGTTCTGATTTCATCATTTGCCTCGTGCTCAGCTAATGGAGGCTTAGATGGAAGCATGCAAAAGGGAAATTTCTAGGACACCTACATACTGCTGACACGCACCTATGAGATATTAGATTATTTTTTAGAGGAAGCCATATTTGCTAAAAACTTCTGGCTAACCTATTGGTTGGCACAGAAATGGAAGAGGTTTCCCTTATGTGGGAAACATGAACTTTGATAAACGTCTATTTTCCCTTTCAGTCAATCCTTTCCTTGCTCTTTCTGTCTCAGACCTTGGCTTTTGGCTATTTTGTGCTGTTAGACAGATGATGTCTCCACATAGAGCATGGCTGCAGAAAAACTTCCTTTATGCAAGAACTTGTGTGGCCACCCTGTATCATTCTTATCACGGAGAAAGATGGGAAGGTCTGTGAATAAGGTCCCCATCCTTGCTGGCCAAGTCAAATTTGGATACGTAGATAGCATATGGAGTTCCCTACCACTGTTCATGGCAGAGCAACACCTCTTCTTGTGGCACTGGCTGGAAGTAGGGATCTATATGGAGCAGAAACATAGCAGGATGTTAATGCCTCTGTCTATAGGCAGGTGGGCTTCTCCTATCCACAAGCCCTTGAAAAGCTGCTATGACAAGCACAATAGCAATGCACAATAGGAGCGTGACTAAGTAGGCAAGACACTGGCCTGGGAATGGGATTTTTATAAGAGACATTCCCACTAACTATGTGGGCAAGCCACTCTTCCCTGCTGTGCCTTTATTTGAGTATTTGTTGAACGAGGGCAATAATTCTTGCCAACATGTGCAAAGTCCTTCTAAAACAGCTAGGAAAAAAATGAATAGTATGATAGAAAACCACATATTATTACAATCAATATTTTCTGTCACAAGCACCAATAAACAGCAGCTCAGAAGTTTCAAGCCCTGAGAGGGTAAGAAAAATGTTGTCTTTCCCCTTTCTAGTACCATGGCTTGTTTAATCTTGTCTTGTTGCATGCTATGAGGAACAGTGCTCCCGGCTTCTCAGCACACTCGGAATAAATGGCTTTTATGGCTATCAATAGCTTCAGCGCTCCTCAGCATTTAATTACCTGCAAAGGCCATTTATTGCCTCATATATTCCTCTACCATGATCATTATCCTTTAAACAATAAATAAAACATTAAGGTCACTCTTAAAGAGGGAGCAGAGCCATCCAGCCACAACAAAGTATAATATAAAAAGTTTATATGGTCTTTGGGGCTTTTGGATTGATGGCAGAGCCTGCAGTACAGTTGAGAAAGGCTGGGATGCCTTCCTTCCTTCCTTCCTTCCTTCCTTCCTTCCTTCCTTCCTTCCTTCCTTCCTGT
>VZTI01003812.1:326608-360447 GCA_013397865.1 Struthidea cinerea
CCTTCCTTCCTTCCTTCCTTCCTTCCATCTGTGCATCCATCAGCAGGCTGGGTGCCTTCTCCCTCCCCACCTGACACAACTGGCCACAGGGCAAGACATCCCACCGAGGACCCTCGTGCTGAGGTCCTGCTTGCAGCTGGAGCACCATCCTGAGGACTGGCTTCCTGAAACGAGGTGTCCAGGGTGGTAACTGTGGAAGAGCCGAAGGAGAGGCAACTGCAGCTGGAGCTGCATGCTGTAGCCCAGAAACCTGGGGAGGGACAGGAACAGTTTAGGATGATCCAAGGGATAGGAAGTAAACGCAGGGAGTTGAAAGGAAAAAGAGAGTCAGTCAGTGCTCCTGTGGAGGGGTTTCGTGAAGGTGGTAGCAGAGGCTTTAGCGTTCAGAGCCTTTAAACTTAGATCAGAAGAAACTAATAAAATGTACACTAAGGAGCAAATCCTGGCAGGAAGAAAAATAAGAGATGAATGGAAGAGAGAAAATTCAGCTGTGATGTATTTTGCCTGGACTCTACAGAATTGGCATAATTGGCTAAATTGAACTTTCTGACCTTTAAGTTGTGAGATTACTGTTTGCTAACTCACAAATGAAGAAAGACTCACTTTCTGTTCCTTTAAGTTTATGAAATTGTATGTCCTTGTGGGTGCTAAGCAATGAAGCTGTAAGCAGACATCCTTCCAGCAGCCAGCCCAAGGGAACTCCGCCTTCCCACATTCTGCTGCGCTGTTTTACCTTCACTGACTTGAGGGGGTGCAAGAAAGTTCATCCCTTTTGAAAAGTTACCCCTGGTGGGGTAGGCACCCTGCCCTCAGCAGTGAATAAGGAAAAGCCCAAAGGCTCTTTCATCCTTCATCCCAAGATGTGCTCAGTGCCATGGCACAGACACCGACAGTGCAGGATATTGCCTGGGCTGCAGCCGTGGAGGTTAGTAAAGAGATCCAAGCTATGAAATAGAATTTAAGGATGCTTTATTTCTCCATATCAAAGGGTATGCATAAGGAAAGTGGATGAAATGATAGGCATAAATGCATAAAGCATGATGGATGAGATCATATCCACTACAGAAAAAAACACCCCTGGGTATAAGCATTTAATTCAAGCTTTACAAGCAGAGTTGTGTGGAGGAAGCATGGACATTTTCAGAGCCCCAGTCAGGTACATCATGTGACTGTTACCCTGTTTTAGCTCCAGGTTTAGCTTTAACTTTGTTTTAGCTGGTTAAGACTTTTCCCTAGGGCGGTATGATTCCTTTAGGAGATATCTGAAGTTAGTAGTCCAGGCTTTTATTTTAAATATCTTAAATGAAGGTTGAAACAGGAATTTCCATTCCTAAACTTTAAAAATGTTGCTCCAAATACCTGTGATCCAGTATACCAGTATTTCAAGCAGTCAGATGAGCAGGCCACAAGCCAGAACTGGTGATGAGAAACCTATGGAAGTGCTGCAAGCTTAAGCCAACATGACACCTGGTTTTTCAAAGACGCGAGTGGGGAAAAAAGGTGAACATCAGGATCCGGCACTTATTATGTAAAAGATAAAGCAAGAAAGGTTTTGGAAGAGAGTGGAACTTTTGCTTGTGAATCTGGATCAGAGGGCCCTTGCTTCTGGAAGTGCCTGGTATGCGGTGCCTAAGTCAGGGCCTGGGTTTGCACCTCCGTGGCAGGAAGCAGACAGCTGAGAGCGGGAAAAGGGAGTCTGGTATTTAGGCTGTTTCAATTTGACAGGTCTCAAACAAGATTAAGATTAAGATTTTGATTTTTTTTTTTTCTTTTTTTTTTTTGCGGGATATTGCTGATTTTTGCTTGGATGTTCTTCAGTTTTTCAGCTCAGTTTTTCACCTTCCTCATGTTGCTCCCTTTTTTAACTTTTCATCATCATCTCTCCCTTATCTGTCTTTATCTACCTTCTGTTTCTCTCTATCCTTTCCCAGTTCACTGCAAAACAAATGGAAACCCACACACAGTGGCATTTCCATTTCCATGGAAACAAAACATTCACTGTTTTTTCTTGAGAAGTCTTGGCCACTGTTTAATCAACACTGCTCCCCAATTCCTTAGGATTTATTTGCTTGCAGTAATTATACAGAGTACATCAAAATGCCTTTCGGAAAGTAGTAGCACACAGCATCTGCCTGAAGAACATTAATCTGCTGGCAAAATGAGTGCAAAGCAGGGGATTAAAACAGTTAAGAGAGTGCCAGAGGCAAATTGGTGGTGGTGACTGTGCAGTTTGGCATTTCTGCTGGGACGGTGCTGGCCATGGGCAGCAGTGAGCAAGGCAAGGGTGCAAGGCACCAGCATTTGGGAAGGCGAAGTACATCCTCTGACTGAAAATAAGCTGCAAATGGCAGCTTGGGGAATCAGGTACTTTATGGTGGCTTTCTCCATGGGAGAGATAAGGTTACAGAAATGACTTAAACAAAAAGGTGACAGTGGCTTGATAGTCTTTGTCAGAGAAGTCGGATTTAAGGAAAACAGTGAGGCTGGGGATGAGTCCTAGGATGGAGTCCCAGGGTAAGCCCTGCTCCCCAGCAGCATGGCACAGTGCAGCACAGTGGTGTGGAGGGAAACTGGCTCTGTAGGATCATGGAAAGAGGAGGGGATAAAAGGGCTTGACAAAGGGGAATTGGTGAGTTCCTAGCTGCTGGGATTGAGGTCAACCGGGGATGTCAGGAGAAGCAGCAGAGAAGACAGGAAAAGAAAGGTTTTGTGAAGGGGAACTAAGACTTCAGGGCCCATATATGATGTACTTACATGACAGAATATCAGAAAGTTAAGCAGAGCAGCAGCACTGAGCAGGGAGAAGTGAAGCAAAGACTTTATAAAAGATCTTATACCTGCATACAAACACATGCACAGGCTCATGCTTTATATGTACTATTCTACCTAATTTCTGGCTGAGATTATTGTATTTATTAATGAGCAAACTTAGGTTATTTTACAGTTACTGCATTTTGCTGTAGACATCTCACTTCTTGTATCTCAAACTGTTTGTTTTTCAAACAATAAAAAAATTACTGTTAAATATTTTAAGCCAGTGCTAAGCAATGTGATTCAGGGATATTCATCATGGTGGTAGCGAAACAGAAATGCACTAAGTACTTCATCTGCAGAGAATCCCAGTATATAATGCCTTGAAATTTTCTAACAACAGAGTAATTTTCATCTAGTCTATTCTATAAACAGGTTTTTGTGACTTCTATCAATGCTGATTTATAGGGATACAGAGTGCATTATAAACTACCTTGATAGAAAAACCCCTCTAGCTACTGCTAGAAGCTGGAAACTGAAAAGATCGATTGCAGCCTCTCCCATCTCCCTCTGCCATTGCAGATCCATTGCTGTGCTAAGATGCAAAGCTATACAACCCTGATAAATCTTCTTTTCATAATGTACACTTTGGTATAACATAAAGGCAAGGGAGAAGGGAAGAGAAAGGAGGAGCAGGTCTGAAATCAGGTGGAAGAGACCAAAGGAAGACTTTTTCTACAGCCTGTATCTCTGTGTCATTGAAATCCCTTTGCCTTCACTCATGGGTGTGCCTAAACAATTTGCTTGTGCTGTAACATAGGACTAAAACCTCTCCATTGTAACAAAATACATTTGCTCAATCCTCCCCAAGCACTTTAAAAATGGAAAAAATTCCTCAATGGGTTATTTATTCACAAGAGCACCTTTTATTATTAAATCTAATATATTTGTCAGCAGCTAGCTTTTGAATTTACTCTACCTTTTTATTCTGTTTGGACAATAAAACCATGTTGATCTGTTCCCAGCTGGTTTCATTCCCTGGTTCTACTGCATTAAACACAATGTGGCTGTTGTCTGGGCTGCAAACACTCAAGGGAAATTGTTTAAATAATGAAAAAAAAATTGCTTATGCTGAGGACCTAATCAGGACAACATTGGATTTTGTAAAATTCTCTAAAAAATTTAGATTCTTGATGTTAACTGACTGGCAGCTTCTCCGTGGGGGACTCAGCATTTCAGTTACTGCAAAATATTTTTTAGCAGCTAGGACACAGCTAGATGATACATGGTGCAGTAAAGCCTCAGACTAAACCCTGGAGAATTCATTGCAGGTTTTATCTCCACAGTGTGACCATAGTTTCAGTGTTCATAATATCTGCATTCACAAGTGAATGAGGCATATTTACATTTTCCTGTTCTGACTGACTACTAAGCCCCCCCTTTTTTCCCCTGTGGATGCAACTGTGTGTTCCTATAACCCATGCAAAAGTTCCCCCCATAAACTGAAAACCACAGGCGTGACAGCCCTGACCCGCTGTTGGCGGATGCCCTGGGCTGCCTGCTCACTCACTGCCTGTCTGCAGCAGCCTCAGGGATGCTGTGAGTCCTTGGGGAGGTGTCGCCATGCCACGCTGCCTTGGCAAGCAGCGAGCAGCGTGGCTCTGCTGCCACAAACCAGATGTCGCTCCCTGTAATGTTTTCCTTGTCCAGGCAAACTGTGGCAGCCACGGGTTGGTGTGGAAAAGGTCTGGTCCTTGCCCAGCTGTGTAGGGTGCAGATGCATGCACCAGAGAGTGGTGTTGACACGGTACAGAAACATCTGCTAAGGGGTGACATCATATTTTCATTGTGCTGCATGTCTGGATGGGCAATGGAGCTAAAAGGAATGGGCTGGTGCTGTAATCCGAGAGTAAATCACAGCAGGCAGAGCTGGAAAGTCTTAATCTATCACAGGAGGCTCTTATCTTTAGATAGATGCATGCGGGCTCAAACTACAGGGAAGATAAGGGCCGTGCTACATTCCTGACCGGACAGAAATGTGTGAGGCTGTTTGGAAGGCACAGAAAAATGTCTTTTAAAATCTTTTAAGCGTTGATGTTTAAAACAGAAGATAGCAGTTTAGAGCCAAGGCATATCGTTCCCAGTCTTAAATACTGGTTCTATCTTTCTGCTCTCTCCCTCTCCAGCTTACACTAAGATGGAACTGATGGTTAAACTCCTCTGAAGGATTTCCTTCTGCATTTCAGCATTTGCTTTTTGTGTTTCCCCACTTCTATTTTTCCTTTCATGAAGGCTGAGATGCAGGGTTTCTAAGCTGCTGCTTAAAACTGTCCCCTCCCCTCCCACCTCCCAGATAGGGCAAATGCCATCCTTGTGCAGGGAGCTGGAGCCAGGCTCAGGAACTATAAAATACAGGCAAAGATAAAACCATAAAAAGAAGGAGTCTCTCGATAGGATTTTGACACTGTGGCTGGCTCATCTCAAAATGACTGGGAGGTGAAAAAAGGCTGTCCCTGGCTGGGAGAAAGGAGAGGTCTGAGGAAGCTATGATATCATGCTGCTTAAAATATGGAGTTCACATCTGGTCAACCCATTATAGACAATATATGGTAGCACTTTAAAAGGTACAGGGAAGGGTCAGAGGGCAAAGCCCATCACTAAATGGTATGAGGAATAGGAGATGACACAAAAAAGGAATAGTGGGGGCAGAGAAAAGAAAGGCAGAAATAAATCTGTATTGACTGTGAGGAAAAGAAGTTAATGGGGAATTTAATTAAAGCAAATACAAATGATTGAGCATTGCAGGTGGTAAAGTAAAAGGTTATGAAATGACATTAAAGTAATGTCCTAGAATGAAGGGCAGCTGCCCTGAGAAGCTACTGGTGTGTAAAAGAGGACTTCCCTGGCTTGGGGATCAGTGTTCAGCACGCTTGGAGCAGGGGGTGTGGGTTTCCAGCAGCGCCCCATGCAGCCTTCTCCCAGATGCAGCTACTTCATGGCTGTGCAGGATATGGCCTGTGAACTGGGAAAAGGGACTCTGCTCCCAGTTCACTGCCCTGACCTTGGGCTCTGCTGTCCAAGCAGCAATCCAGGGATGAACCCAGGAAAAGGCATGGGAATATTAGGAAAGGGAAAGCTGGATCAATGGAAGTGTGAGATGGGTGGAAGGAGAACAGACTGGGGAGAAAATGGCTATTAAAATCATATGTGTGGGAGGAGGAAAAATAGAAAAGAGAGATAGGGAAATAACTGGCAAAATGGGAAAAGGGTGATATTGTAGGTGCAGGAAAGCAGTGTTAGAACAAAGTTCAGATAGTGCTAATATGACAGAAGAAGAAGTAGGAAGAGGTGATGGGGAAGAACAGAGGGAGGTATAAGGGAATGGAGCCTGAGACAGGTAAAGGGAGAGAAAGATGTAACATGAGCAGTGACGTGGGAGCAGCAGCAGGTGAGGAAAGTGGCGCAAGACATGTTTGGCCCAGGAAGAGTGAAGGTAGAATAGAGCGTCTCTGCAGTGCAGAAGGAGCTTTTGCTTATAGGAGAGATTCTAACAAACTAAGTTTGGGCTTTTTTAAGATGTAGAAGAAAATGTAAGAGATTAGATCTGCTGAGGAGAAGGTCAGCTAGGGATCATCTTTCCTGTGTATATACTCTTCTTCATTTCCTGCTTGACTTGACATTGATTTTCATTTGCTTTCCTGACGTACAATGAGAGTCAATTCTTCTGTCTTTCTGGAGTGTCTCTATTCCCAGATGCTACCAAAGGCCCGGTGTTTGTGTTCTGCATTCACACGGGCACTATGCATCCATGTGGTGCTCCACAGTGGCAAATGGATACTGCTGGGGCAAAGAACTCAATGTGTTACAAAAGTGAGAGACAAAACAAATATTTTCCTTCATCCTAACGGAGAACTGAGGTCCACAGATGACAGATAACCTGACCAAGGTCACTCCAGAGGTTTGCAGCAGACCTGGGATGTTAACTGCAGATTCTCAGGTTCTTTTAACTCTCAGCTGACCCATCTTCAGGAATTTGGCTAGGAATCTTACAGACTGCTACTTTTAAGAAGCTCAGCTAAAGAAATGCGCATTTTTAAACTGGGAAGGCAACTGTGGCTTTTTTCTCTCCTTCTTTGTTGCATTTTAAGGTGTGCTGGATGTAACAGCCTTGGGCTTTTCAATCCAGCTGCCTGCGGACCATTAGTGGAAAGGAAAACTATGCCAAAACGGCTTAAACATCTCAGGGTGGTGAGCAGTTGTAACAGAGATTACTGTGCTCAGAGCAAAAGCTCGAAGCAGCTTTCTCATAAATCCTGTTTTAAAGCATTTTGTACTAGTTTCTCGCTAATATGTGGAACTGACTACCTACAAAATAAAATATGAAACTGTGACAGAATACAGAAGGGCTAAGCTACAGATTTATGAACTGTTGCATTTTCAACCCCAATAGAGACTTATATTTTATTCTATTGTCTTAGAAAAGATGGTTTTTTCCTAATTGGCCGAAGCGGGATTAGAAGCTGTGTTGGCCATACACTCTACAAAGCCTTCTGGGGGCTTAGAAAATGCAGATATTTTCAGGCACATCAGCAGTGGAACCTCAACTTGTGCAGTTTCTCTGTGGTACAAACAAACAAAGAGCTGGAAAAATAGGAACACAAAGGGCTTCCACAGGGTTTTTTAGTTTTTGGGCAGTGGGCCGCTTGAGACGATCCCTTCTCCCCCCGGGTCCAATGAAGACATTAATATGACTTTGCAAATTCCCAGAGCACCTTCCACTGGGGAATGTTTCATACAGTAATGAGCAGAGGCTCCATCTTGTTCCACAGCAATAGGCATCATTACTCCCATTTTGGAGCCCAAAGCAGAGATGTGGAATAAATTGATCTAGATCAAGAAAAGAGTCTTAGGCAAGGTTAGGAACAGAAGTGACAGAGATTGGCTCCTTGTTATAGTCTTGTACACAATTCATGGGTGTCCTTCCACAGGGAGATTATATCTGCACATGTCTTATTTCACATAGACTGTTGAGACAGTCTGACATCCATCAAAAAATCCCTGGTGTCTGCTCAAAAATTTTGGAGTAATTTACATCCATAGCAATAAAAGCTGTATGCTGTTTATTTAGCAGGGCTCTTTTAATGTGCTGTTTGTGGTTTTGATAGTCTATGTCTTCTTCATATTGTAATCGTATTAAAAGAGCATTCTTTTCCTGGAATAAAGAGGTAATGATTCACAAGAGGCATAATTATTCCATGCAGTGCAGGCAGGATGCTGCAGAAAGAGTCATCTTCTTTATGCATAAGAGGCTTTTATTGCAAGTGTTCTACACAGTAATTAAATTCCTTTGAATGAGGTGGCTTGATTGGATTTTCTTTGGTTTATTGGGAGGAGTTTGAAAAGCAAGGTATTTAGCTCAATCGCTGTATAATTTTGGCATCTGTCGGAGGTTAGGGAGAAAGGTTCAGAGTGTCTGATTCCCATTTCTCTTATGTGTTACGTTATCTGAACTCCCTTGAATTCAATTGAATTACACCCTATCTGTATTTGTATGAGAATCAAGCACAGAAATCCCTGGCAGAAAGCAGCAGGAGACCTGAATGCATTCTGTAAGAATCCTAATCATCTACGGGAAGAAAGTCTTGCTAAAGGAAAGTTCCTTGCAGTTGCAAAGACAAGTGCCCAAAAGCGAGGAAATTTTACGTTTGCAGCTTTCCTTCAAATCTGATGTTTGCCTTATGGCGAGTCCAGCCTTGGCCTAGAATGGGACAAAATTTTAAAAGACAGAAGCAATAAAATAAAACAATGTAACAAAAATCTGTGCTGTGGCCTGACACACAAGCCAAGATGCTGGCATGGCACAGCTCTTGAGTATCTGAGTTGTTGAACTAAATCATGTTTGTTTAACATCAACTACTGTGCACAGCTGCCAAGTCATGGTTTGTTTGTTTTTTTTTTTTAAGGAAAAGAGTGAAAATGTAAATTAAAAGGAAGACTCTAATATACAGCCTCAACATCTATTAGCAATGGAGTTTGTGTTTTATGGCATAAATTACAGCATTAATTCTTCTTGTTACTCAATAAGGCGCATAATACATCAGGAGGAGAGCGTTGCTCAAGCTGGGAAGTTGATGTGTGGCACCACGGGGGAAGTTTCACCCTGCTCAGATGTCTCTGGAGGGAGAGTACACATGATGAAGAAAGTGGCCTTTTCAACAGCTCAGAGAAATGTCATGGGGCAATGGAAGGCACTTCTCTAAACTAGGGGCTCCCTGCCTGCCAGGTGTTAACACCCAGTGGGAGTGGGAATCTCTGAAGTGCGGGTTGCCAGCAGGGATCTGTGAAGATTGGGATCTCATAGAGGTTTCCAAGGGCTCTGCTTGTATCCCAGTAGTGATACTGGGGCTGGGTGACAGGAGGGCAGGCTTTGCAGGGAGAATGGCAGTGGGAAAGAGGAGGAGGAAGATCTGTGTCCATCTTTTGTGAAGACAAAAAAGGCAAATAGGGAAGACTTGGATATGAGGAGACTGGAGGAGAAGGACAGTGATACAGACATGGAAGTGTCAGTCCAGACAGTGACAGATCTGAGCCTAAGTCTGAGGGGAAATGGCAGAAAAAATCTGCATGCTGCAAAACCTGGCGCTAGACCTGCCTCATGCTTGTGTGTTAGACCCCCAAGGAAAGGCAAGTATGTCTCTAAAATAGGTCTTAAAGTGCAAAATTTGGTTTATTGTGAGGAATCTGAAAAGCAAGGTATTTAGCTCCTCCACAGAGTGAAAAGTGCGATGCAGAGGAGAGGAGCCATAGCAATGGTTTGCAGTTGTCTGTGATGTTGGCACATTTGCCTGAACCTGAGTCAGGTCCAAGTGACTCAAACATAACACGACTGTCCATGATAAAACTTGGGTGTGCTCATCAGTCATCAAGCCTATATCCTTGTGGGATGCCGGGCCTGGATGGATGTCTGCAGCTGAGGATGCTTCTGATTAATTTTGGTAATTGCAGCCAGAATGCTTTGGTTTATTACCTTCGCTCCTTCCTACTGGCTGCCAGGCATTATGAACCCAACAAACTGCCTGTCCCGTTGTCCTCCTCTGCCTCCTTCCTTTCAGTCCTCTATTTTCAGTGTATTTGAGGAGCACCATGAGGGAAACTGGACTTGCCAGCCACTGGCCCAGGACTTTACAGAGAATAATGTTGTAAGCTGACACAGATGACACATATCAAGCCACGGTTTCCCTTTTGTGACTCTACTGACTTTGAATGGTTGTGTTTCCCTTCATTGTTTATTAATTCTCAGCAAGGATCTCTCCTGGCTGGGGCCAGCTGCCTGTACAGGAAGTTGAAAATGGAGTTACACTTTCTGACCAAAAAAACAGGAATTTTGGCCAAAAAAAAATAAAATTCAAGGGTTGATTAAAATAGTTTCTGCCTTACTGATGTTTATTTTGTGTCTGGGCTTCCCGAGCAGAGACAGTTATACCTGAGGACTACCTGGCTGATCCTCCGAACAGGAAGCAGTACACCGTGGATCCTGCCGACGCTGCCTTGGGTTCCACGGGCTCCGTGTACACCGTGCGTCAGAGTCCTGCAGATGGACACCCTGCTGGAGGCTCCTCTTCCTCCTGTAGCCATCGTCCTGCCCAGATGTCTTCAGGGGGGGCCTCATCTACTGGCCTGCGGCATCAGACCTCCAGCCCAATGAGGAATGGGGCCTATCTTGAAGGAAACAGAAGTGGTAATGCAACATCTTCCATTTAGCAATGTGTGCTGCTATGCTGGTGCTGTGCTGGAGTTTTAACTCCTTCCCAAATTCCCAAGAAAATTAGTAAGGTGGTTCTGTGATGGAATCCATCCAGACCACTCATGCTTACATTTAGAAGGGGAAAATAATAACCTGTGTAAACACAAAATCACTGTTGAGCAAAAAGGTGAAGGTTTTCTAATGCTGTTGTTATGTAAACATACATGTTAGGTATAATTGTGTGGCAATCACAACTGTTATTATCAGCTTAGACATGTAGATGTTAATATAAAAGGCATTCCTCCCAAAGCTCGATACTGCCCACAGTACTACTACTACTGCTGCCTGTTATTTCTGTGACACCAGCTGTGCACAAGACATGATGCAGAGCAAACCCAAATATTAGTGCCTCCCTCAAAGCATTTTAGCAAAAGGTTTTGCTTCCTAGCTGTGTGGCCCATCATGCCCCTTTAATCACAAACCAAGCCAGATTTTGCTTGAAAAAGACTCCCCAGCAAAACATATGTTTTTTGAAATCAGTCAGCTCACTGTTTAAGGCTCTTTTATTTTTCAGGAAGCAAAGTCACAAGAAGTTTATCTGCAAATTCAAGAAATGCCATGGGAACCACTGCATTCATTGATTCCTCTTCCCTTTCTTTGTATTTTTGTCCAGTTACCATGCTAGAATTTACATTTGTTGCTCTACCCATCAGCTATAGTTCCTATTGGCCACGATCTTTTTTCCTCTAGAAATTACCCAAGTTTATCAGACGGGTTACCTACTTCACTGAACTTCTATTAACTTTGTTTGCATTTTCCAAATTCTCAGTCAACAGATCTTTATCAGTAGTGATGCCAACAGTGTCTTCATCCCTTACTAATTATTCACACTTCATGTATGCATTTTTCATTCTGATGATAGATCTAACAAAGGAGTTGAATGTCTCAGCCATTTCAAAGTCATTTTTTCCCTTCCTCATTTATTAATGGAATCTACTGCCACGTTAGTATTATTTTTTTCAAATCTTGATATCTTTGCAGAAGATTACTGGTTCCCCTAGCCCCTTTGTCTACCATTAGCTCATTATACTGCCTTTTTGCCCTTGCATTTCCCTTGGAAACATCAAGTAATTCTGCATATTCTTGCTTGGAAGACATTCCAGAGCCTCTTTCCAGTATCCTTTGCTTAATCTTTGCTTAATTCGTCCACATCTCTCACCTCCCCAACGCCTGCATTATTTCTTGCTCCTGAAATTTCACTATGTAATATTTTAGAACAGTATTCTTCCAAAATATGTATTACAAGTATTTATCCATGTATTTATTTGTTTATCTAAGTTTGCCTTCTTTAATACTCAATACCCACCCAAAACCATCACTGACTTTGCTATTATTTTCACACACTTTCTTCCCTGGTTTAGCCCTGTGTTACTCTACTATAGAGACCACTGATAAGTGCTCTGTTCTCATAATTATCTCATTCTTTACTTACAGAGTCAGCTTTACTCAAAGCACAGTGGATAGTATAGGAACACACTGCAAACAACTTGTAAAAGTTTGTCACTAGGAACTGGTGGCCTCAGTGCCAAAGAAAAGGAAATGAAAAGCCATTTCCTTTCAGATATTGTTCAGTGCCTCTCAGGCTGGCATAATCAGGTGCTGGGAGGACAAGAGGCTCACTGTGCAGAGGATTCATTTACCCCTCTCCCACCACTTCCTTCGAGCCTCCTAGCAGAGCTGGGACCCTTTCATTAAGCTTTATCATTGGCAGCTGTGAGGAGCCAAGATTTAACAATGTTGTAACTTACTTGCCTTAAAAATCTTTATCATTCTGCTTGGGATCAGTCGTTATGTCTTTGTAAAATGTATGAAGAGCCAGGGCAGTTCAGAGCAAAGGTCTGTCTAGCCACACATCTTGTCTCCAGCATGAAACAGCAGCATGCCCCAAGGAAAGGGATCAATGCAGAGCTGCTGGTGCCTCCGCACTACCCTCTCTGCCTTCAGAAATTTGTGGCTCACAGACTTCCTCAACCAGAGGTGGTAGATTCATACCTAGTAACCTTTTACAGATTTTTCTTCTCTGAATCACTTGGTGGCTTACTGAATACTTTGGGCATTTTCAGAATACACAAAACTTCCATGCATAAGAATGTTTAGTGTGGAGAAAACCCTTGGTATCACGGGATGGAAACTATGTTCAAGGGACCAAAGCTTAAAATCAGAGCTTCTTAATCTTGTTCAGCTGCATTATTTTCCCTTTTTTTTTTTCTTTGAATGTCACTCTTTCCCAGTCTCAGCCAATGTCTTGTGAAACCTCCATGTAGCCCTGAGCAGGAAGCTAAGCTTCAGGAGACACCTCAATCTCTCTTTTCATGATTTCCCACAAAATTCACTGTCTTACAAAATGAAAGGCTGAAATATGGCACATGGCTTTTTTCCAGAACTGAATCAACAAAAAAGCCATCAGGTGGTCATGCAATAGGCTTTACAGGTTCCTGTATTTCTCTAGCTTAAAACTTATTAAATCACTTTGAGGAGCAAAGAGGAAGAGATTGCTTTTGAACCAGGCATCCATGACATCAGCAGTCATAAGTGACTTGAAACTGCTACATATAATACCTGGGGTTAACAGGACTCATCCCAAAACAGCTTAGTAATTTTTATGTGACAATCATTTGACCATTGCATAGCCTAGTTCCTCTGGGGTCTCTGGGTCATTTGGCCAGCTCAACAGTAAAGGCTTCCGAAAATGGAAAGGTATGCAGTGAACATCATTAAAATGGCTATAGATTCATTGATATTCTCGGGGTTTTCCTAATTTTTAGGCATTTATTAGTCCTGGTATCACCCATTGTAGATTAGGGTCTACCACAGAGGCACACACAAACCCATACAGGGTTTGCTACCCAGGTCCCTTACCCCTGTAGCAATCCCCTGCGCTCCACCAGTGTGTGGCAGCACAGACAGCGATGTATGCTTGTGCCACCACCATCCATCACACTTCCTTTAACCCTCTCAGACGCTGTCTGGAGACTCCAGCAGTCTCCCGCAGTCCACAGCAGAAGCTGGGTCCTTTGAGGCAGAGACATTTGCTCTCAGACATGGTCAGCCAGCTTTCTGTGGCTGTGGTGGGCAGCACAGTGCCATCCATGAAGTCAAGGTGCCCACGCATTCATTATGATATCGCTTCAAGCATTAAGACTCTGATGTTTCCAGTCACAGCCTGGTTTCATCTGTTTCACTGTTTGCCATAGTGTCAGCTCTGTGACACTGGAATTCTCACCAGAGTCCTACAAAGCATTTCCCACTCCTCCTTAAAATTAGAGACTGTATTACTTCACAGAAAGAAATCATGTTTTCACCCGCCATGTTGCTTCTACTTCTACTGGCAATCCCAGACTTTTAAAATACACCTTTCTGCAACTGTCTTAGAGCAGCCACACTGGAGTTGGATTACTGTCTTCACAAAGTCTCTCTTGCAAAGGTCTTTGGAATCTGTGCATGTGTTTTTCTTCTTTCTAGGCATAATTTATATGTTGCTGAATCATAAGTAAGCAAAGATGAGTAAGTGGTGCATGTCAGTCTCTGTTCTTATCCTCTTCAGTTTGTATACTTATGAGGCAGAGATGGGCTTATTAAAAAGAGGAAGAATTTATCTCTGAAACCTCAAACCAATCCTGTTTATTTATGGGTAGTTTTGAAAAATAGCTGGCCTTATTTATCACGGTGGGCAAATATCATGGAAAAAGCCATAATCATAAAACATATCTCAGTGCATAGCAGAACATGTCTTTCAAGCGGAATGGATGAGATTAAACCTCAAAGCTCTCATTAATGTGATCGGAAGCTTGATGCCTAATTCTCCTTCATTATGCTAAAAAATTCTGAAAAAAATAAAAAAGAAAAAAAAATCTCATTTCAGAAAGCCAGTTGAGGCTGCAAACAGATAAACATGCACTTTCCTGTCATCATTTGCCAAATTGAAGCTTTTAAATTAGGGAAGGAATAGTCAAGGACATCATAAACCTTTCCAAGCCTGCTTACATAACAGACAAAGCCTTTATCCCAAGTATGAAGAATTGTGTGTTCAGCCACAACATAATAACCTTAACCTTGCCCTGTAGCTTGTTATTTTTATGGAGATTTTATTATCCAGTATTAGCAGTTAATTATTATCACCTGAGGGTCTTTGTTAAAGAGGCAGTCCTGCTTATTAGTACATATCTTTCCTGAAAACATTTAGGGGCATGGGGGTTGAAATTTCTCTTTTTCCAGAATAATGCTGCAAGTGGCTCGTGGGGGACAGATCCAGCACTTCCCCAAGGCAAAGGAGCTGCTTGATGGCACTGTGAGTCTCAACACTGTATTCAGCAAATACAGCCTGCCTGCTAATTTTTGAGGACATTTCAGTCTGAAAGTTTCAGTGCTTTCAGTGAGCTGCCTTTTTGTTTCCCCTACAAAAGAGAGGCAAAGTAAGGAAAGCCCAGATAATATTTAATGTCCATGGCCACGTCTCATGCAGCTGGATGCTGGGCTGCTCTTGCAGCGGGTGGAGGAGCACCTGCGATGTTGCATCCCCGCACAGTGCGTGCCGTGCTGTCAGTGGGAGCAGCTGCTAGGCTGGTGGGACAGGGACTCTTCCGTGAGGTGCTGCAAGGCGGAGGACACCAGCCAGGTGGTGCCCGACATGTCCTGCCAGCGCCGGCCAGTGCGAACAGATGTGCTGAGCCTGATCTTTTCTGCAGAGCTCTCTGCTGATCATGGCCTCCCAGCACCCCGCCCCACCCCAAATATCCTGTAATTGTGTTCTCCCAGACGCCTGCTTTTCTGATGCATCTCTTCTTCTCCTGCTTGGTGTGCCCTAGATTTTTAGGAAAGTATCTTAAAGCCTTCCTCCTTTCCTTGTTTATAGTGGGGGGTGGTTTGTTTTTTTAAATAATTCCCATTTCTCTGCACCTTTGAGGGTCTGCTACTTCTGCTTAGTTTCAGTAGATCTGCTGCTCCTTATTATCTGCTCCAGTGAAATCAGAGAGAACCTTTTAAAATTTCATTCCCACCCCCTTCCCCTGAGGCAAAGAAATCATTTAGGCCTGCAGCAATATTAAAGTTCATCTGTCACTCCCTTTCCACTCTTATCTATCAATGACTGTACTCCCTCTGGGCTCTGTTTGTTTGCCAAGAACATATTTAGGGAGTCTGTTATTTGTCTTTCCTTCTTTTGCAGGTTTAACTCCATTTCAGCATTTTATTTCCTTGTCATGCCTCTGCAGTCATTTGGCTGTTGGCTCTGTCTCCATTCTCCTTCTCAGGAAGGTCCAGAGGTTAGAGATGAGTGGCAAAGAAAAGCCTGTGTGGGGTGAAAACTCAGACTGAGCCAGGCCACCTCTTTCCCTCAGCTTTACTCAGCTTTTGCCACTGACCCAGTAATTCCAGCTCTTTCTGTGTGGGCAATGGTCTTGACTGGGATGCCTGGAGACGTTCCCCTGCAGAGGAACCTCTTCACTGTCCTTCCCCAATATCATTTGAGGCAGGAGGGGAAAGTGCTTCCCTCTGATTACCTAAATTTCCATATCCCATTCCATTAATTTGACAAATTTTTGCCACCTGTCAAAAACAGGAAATTGGATTTGACCTAGATTATGATCTCTAAAAATAATTATTGGTCACAAGCACTCCCATCTCTTTGTAATCTGAGTATTCATTATCATCTTGATTAATTCTGATGACAGGATGGCATAGGATACCCAGGAGACATGAGACTTCCTCATTTATCTAATTCTTAGGTTAAGTGTGAATACCTTCAGATATGAAAAAAATGTATAGCACTTGCCCTGCTGCCATCAAACATTTTCGTGCTTAATGCAATCTTTCACCAAAGTGATGCTATTGAAAGAAACCCCATGTCTTTGTGCAGACATGAAATGATCTATTTTCTTTTGCAAATAGAGAAATTACACTCAGATGTGTAAATTACAATGTTAAAAAGCCAAATAGATTAATCAACAAAATAATTTATAAAATATATGGAAAACCAGATTGTTTCCAGGCTCACCAGCTAAAACCTGATATTTTGCTGCAAACTGGGGGTATTGAAGAATTAGTATCAACACATAATTCTTGTTTTTATATTATGATATTATACTATACCTCAGGCATGGATTTGAAAGGGTTATCTTCACCTGCTGGGGTCTGGAAGAATTCTAGCCATGCAGTCTCTTTAGAAAGGTCATTTATATATTTGTCTTTCAGAAATCACATTTATGCTATTGATTGCTAGATTGCAAAGGAGTGAATAGATTCCCTCTGTCATTTCAACCTTTTCTTCTCATTCCCCTTCCCTTTATTACGGATACTTCCAATACCTGTGAAGGCTCCCAGCTGCACTCAGGGCTCTCTGCTCCCCTTTGCCCTTTCCTGGGCAGGTTGCAGGCAGGAGTCACTGGGCTGCAGGCTGCCCTTTCTGATCCCAGTGTAAATCCCAGGCTAAGGCCTCTGGGCTTTCCTTACATTTATACAAATTTAAGGGAGAAAACGTGCTCCTTGGTAGTGGCACAACATCTCCTCTGACCACGTTATGGCAGTAGCATAGAAACTTCGGCAATCTTTTGGACACAGCCAAACCTTTCTCTTCTCCCTCTATTTTCTGACTAGTTTGCAAAAGCCTGGTCTTTTTCCTGACCTTTGGTTTGAGGTGGTGTAGTTCCCAATACCTCCACACATCAGCTCTCATCCAAACCACTGACAGATCGTGAAGGGGAGAAATACCTCTCTGTCTCCAAGACAAGTCTCAGTTCTCCCACTTGTCCCTGACAAAGTTCCTCGATGTTACTGATGATCCAGGAGTTGGCCAAGATTACCCTATTCGTTTCGCACTCTCTGTCTTCATCGTTTCATGCCAAAGGCTCCAGATGGCGTCTGTACCGTTGTGTATTGCATTTATTCTGTGAGCGGAGCCCAGGGTCACCTGAGTCCATATGAACACTGGTCCTCGCTGTCTAATTAAAAGGACCTGCGGCTGTTCCTTGTCCTTTGTATCCAGAACAGTGACTTAGCAAATGAGAGTGCAATTATCATGATATTTACATCTCATCTCATTACGAAAACCATCAACCAGATTTGCACATTCATAGCATAGCTGCTTTCCGAAGTTCATTTTGAGTAACTGCAAATACACCTTGTTACATTATACTGAAAGATGAGCACGGTGGCAAGGAAAAAAGGACGAATATGCACATAAAACCATTACCGGGCATATATGGGCAGAGTCTCAGCTACTAAAAATCAGCAGAGCTCTATTGAAGTCAATGGAATGACAATCTACATAAGCCCCAAATCCACCCAGCACATTTACTCATGTGCATTAGGATCCTGTTTTGAGTCATGCATGGGGATTCTCACATATCTCATCTGTCTTTATAAGCTCAGTATTTCTCTGGATAGCTCATCCCTTCTCTCCTCAGCAGTTCTGATTGCCTCTTGGCTACTTGGGGCATTTCCAGGATCTACTTTACGTGTCTGTGGTCTCCCTCTACACGCACTCTTCTGTTTGATTTCTGGTCTTCTGTGGTGTATACTTGCTTGCCATTTGCACATCTCTCATTAAAAACTGGGCCTTGACAGAAAGAGATGAGCAGATGTGAGCAAGTAACATTTAATACGTCTGTGTGCTGCTGCCTGCTAATGTAAAATTTGCTTGGTGAGGATATAAACAAATAGAAACAGCTTTCCTGTAACCTAGCGTAATATAGTTCTTGTCGTAAAGAAGCAGCATAAGTGGGGGTACAAATTATATTCAGGTGGAGATTGAGATTTATAATTCTGCAGAGACTAAGAATAAAAACATAAATGCACTTTCATTCCAATGTGCCTTTATTCACTTGATTTAAAGCTACAGCAAGCTGAAGTCACCTTAAATCATCAAGGGCTTGTACCATTAAAAAGTCACATGTGCAATGTTCATCTTCACATGTTTTAGTAACTTTCCGAATTGGCATTCACTGGGGACCATCAGCTTTGTGAGAGACTAAGATTAGGAAGATATGGACTGAAAACCTTCTGCTAAGCTCTAAAACAAGTATGAATATCTGAATGCAAATGAAAAAACCCTATTTACTAAATCCTGATTTTATCCTCTCGCCTTTGCATTCGATGGCAAAGTCCTTTGTTTAGTGCTGAAGAACTTTCTCTCCAGGTGTGAGGGTAATGTCTTCTTTAGCCAAGATCCCTGCTGCTGCAGATCAGACTGCAGGGGCAGCTTGGTTTAAGAGCCTGGCAGCTGGCACATTTTTCCTTCCCCAGCAGAGACTTGAGGGTTTCATGTTTTTTAACACAATTCACCAGCTGGGATCATGTCTTTCAATAAGCAGTCAGATTGGAAACTGCTGCGAGTTCCCTTTTCTCCCTACACCACCATCTCCGGCTGATACTTGCACGCACAGATCCAACGCCCAATGCTGCAGTGAGGCTGCCAAAGCCCTGCACATTCACAATCACAAACCAAGGCAACTTCTGCGTGCCATTGTAATGCACTGTTGTGGGCTTTTTTGTACCCATAGCCTCAAGTCCTTCACCTGAACGACAAGATGCAGCTCGGCCATCAAGCAAGAATCCTTTGACCTGGACAGTGGATGATGTGGTTTGGTTTGTGAAGGATGCAGACCCTCAAGCTTTAGGCCCTCACGTGGACCTCTTCAGAAAACACGTACGTAGAAGGCTGCCCTTACCACTTCTGGGTAATTTAAGTCATAAGAGATAGCCAGCACATGTCACACACACAGACCCTCAGCTGCCATGGGCTGCCATAGGCAATGTTTGTGCTCAGCCAGGTTGAATGTAGGGCCTGGAAAGGAGTTCAGCACCTCTAGGGGGGTTGGGCTAAAGAAATTTCACTTATCCCTTGAGATGGGGGTTGAACACTGGGACAGGTTTTGTGAAGAGATGGACGATGCCCCAAGCCTGTCAGTGTTAAAGAGGCTTTTGGAAAGTGCCCCTACAACATGGTGTCATTTGGTCAGCCCTGAATTGTTCTGACAGTTGGACTAGATCATTGGAGGTCCCTTCCAAATGAAATAGTCCTATTCTATTCTATTCTATTCTATTCTATGCTATTTTGTGCTATGCTATGCTATGCTACTCTATTCATTTATACTTCAATGGGGAAACCCTAACAGTGTCTTTAGAAAATGCTCACTGTTTGTTCCCAGCTACTCCAGCATAAATTGTTTCTATGCCAAGCCTAAGAGAAAGCACTGAGGATCTGGTGCTCATTTTTCATTGTCAGAATTGCACAAAAAAGCCTCATTTCAATGACAATTTTTTTCACAGGATACATATGATTCTTCTCTGAAGAGAATTTTTTATGTGTCTCTAGATATTTAGCAGGAGAAACCCACAACAGCCAATATTTTAATCTTTTTCCCCTCAGTATTATGTAACTACATAACCAAATTTAACAGACCTGCTGACTCACTAGAGGATATGATAGCCGCTTTTGTGAGGCAACCTCCCGTGATGGAAATTATATTATCCTTAACTAGTAAAGCACAAGACAGTAAACTTGTCTGATCTGGAGTTTTTTGTTCTGCTGACGTATATGGAGTTGACACCAATGTATCTATTAGCATTTTTGGCCTTCTTCATCTTTCCTTAATCAATTCAGTCTGGCTATGAAAAATGGATTTTACCCTGAAAGTGACTTGTTTGTGTTCAGCTGGAGGTCACAACTTTTCATGTAAGTGCCTGGACCTAGGTCTAAATGAGAATTGCTACCCAGCCCTGAGTCCTGATCAGCACCCCCAGTGCTGCAGAGACAACAGGTGGGCTTGATCACTCCTTGCCCCAATGCCAGCAGAGACAAGTGGGGCTGTGGGGCTGCAGATGAGAGCTGAGGGAGGTAAAAGGACTTTCATCTACTCTCTGCATCCAGGGTTTCCAGATACAGGAGAGGAGGGGGCTGAGGAACAGCTGAAAATGAAGATGAACACAGGCCTTGGTGTCTGCTCACCCTAGGAAGGCATTGAGGCCATCTGCCATTCTGTAGACTGGTCTGTGGGATGAGAACAACAGCAGGCACAGCGGTGTAGGGCCAAATCTGCAAGTACAGGTCAGGTGCTGGCCTACTTTTCCTGCCTTCTGCCTTATCAGCTGATAATGAAAGCAAGGCCTATATTGGTCATGTGGGCAACCAGGCAGAGAAATGAGCCACCTTCAGATTTGAAGGAACTTTCTATAGAATGAGTTTCTGAGAATATCAGAAGGGGCTGCGCATCAAGAGAAAATCTTCATGCAAGGGAGCGAGAATTGACATGGTCTGAGGCATACGGGTATATCCCAAAGGAAAAAAAACCCAACTTTTAAAGTTTGTCTTGTAAATACAGAGAGTGCAAAAGCACTAATTTCGTCTAGTTTCCATCTGTAGCAAAGTAAGCTTTTATGCAGCAGCAGGGCAGGGGAACACTCCAGGCAGTCACGGGCCAGCTGCACTGGAGAATGCCACGATACTGCATCTGCTCTGCGACCGAAGAGATCAAGCTAAATTGCCACTAAAGACTCTCCCTGTCATCCTCTGTTGCACACCCAGCACCCATGGGCTCTACTTATCATTGGCTTCCTTGTAAAATATGCCATAGGTGTGAGAACCTGGGTATGATTGCCACACAACTCAATTCAATTACACCTTTGAGTTATATATGTCCCTGCAATTTTTCAGCCTTCAAACCTCATCTGGATTAGCACAAAGACCCCAGGGGTGAGAGACAAGTGATTAGTCCATTAACCTCAGCCATATCTCCCTCTATGTTCAATCTTTCTGTGAAGCAGGTGCATAATTTACTTAGAAGCACTTAGTGTCATTGACAAGGCCCAGCTATCGCCCGAAATAGTTGCACTGGCAATCAGCTCATCTGAGCTGGGAGAGAGAGGCTGTTGGGACCAGCAGGAAGAAAACAGCTGGAAGATGTATCCTGAATGG
The DNA here is from genome assembly GCA_013397865.1 of Struthidea cinerea. Classification (NCBI taxonomy): domain Eukaryota; kingdom Metazoa; phylum Chordata; class Aves; order Passeriformes; family Corcoracidae; genus Struthidea; species Struthidea cinerea. The sequence goes on from VZTI01003812.1 coordinate 348,073, forward strand.
AGCAGTGTGCTTTCCTACAGCTCTATCAGGCCATTTGGGCGTTGACCTCAGTCCTCAGGGCCAGCTCTTCCAGCATGCAGCCCACATCCTTCACTGCCCCAACAGGCACTGCAGGATGCTCTGGCTCTGTCTGCTATTCCCACCAGGAGCAGAAGCTTTGCTTCTTGCCAAGATACCCAAGGAGCTGTGTCACATGTAGCTCTTGAGAGTGTCCACCAAAGACTGAGAAACTTCCTACTAGCTCCCCTCGGCTGTTCCCTGCTCCCTCAGCACACCTGTGTGCCAAGGACAGCTGAGCCCATTGCTGATAGAGCTTTTGGTCTCATGGAAAGGAGCCATTGCCCTGGCCAGGGACCTTGTAGCAGCACTGTGTGAGAGCCCATGCAGACTCTATCAGCAGGAAAGACTTGGCAGAAAGACTGGGGGAACAGAAATGGAGGAGAGGAAAGGTGGCACTGATGGCACTGAATGTTACCAGTTCCAGACCTGGTTCAAGATCTTCTGCTGGGGCTATTGCAGATGTGGGAACTACGTTATTGAAGTATTTTTTTAAATTATTTTTAAAAGGGCTGACACAGTAATACTGTAAAGAAGGCAAGCCAAGAATCTGCCCAGGGAAATGGCTAATATGGGATATTTAATTGGATATGAGTGCTCCCTCTGGCATACTATTGTCATGGAGTTTAGTTTTGACCCCTACACAGTAATAATAATGGAAATAATAAAATGCTGAACTCAACATTTAGAAACAGCTGCCTCCACACCTGACCCTTGACAGTGTTTTTACCCTATGACACCACAGTTAAAGGAGTTCTTATTTTATTTCTTATGCAAATAGTAATTATACGTAACACTTTACCTTCGCTTCCTTAAAATAATGGCAAGGAGAGCGGAGAGGAGGTGAGGAGTTTCTATTATGGATAGAGTGGGGGTTGCAAAATGAAGAGCATTAATTGATTGAGTTAATCAGAAAGTGACCTTAACTGCTCATCAGATAAATCACCTAGTGAATGGAATAATAATGATCAGGGCAAATTAGGATCCATGGCATTGCTTAATAAGTAGGCAATGGATCACAGTGGAAAGATCTGACCATCAAAACCATAGAACACAATACAGACAGCACTGGGGTGTGTATGTCTGTGTATGTATATCCACACACACATAGTGCTTGATATTGCAGCTCTGACAGTCCAAGTGTGTAAACGTGCTGGAAACTGTGGGGACGGGTAGTATTTTTTGGCAGATCCACTAATATAGTCAGGAAAAACCAGACAAGCTTTGGGTCTAAGGAAGTACAGTATAGCTGAAAGCTTCTGTGTTCTACAGCCCATAGTAAAGGAGGGTCTCTTTCTCTGTGGGCTCAGACTGCTTTCACAGTAGCACTTCATAATTTCAAAAGGTTTTCAAGCCAACAGTTCTGAGATAAACAGCTGAGCTTGGTGGCAATTTCCTCACTTACATGAGGATTAAATTAAAATTGAGCAAATTTTATTAACCAATGCAATTAAATAAGCAAGTTACTACTGTCTTCAATTTGAGAAAAAAAACTGTATATATATACACACACACACACACACATATATATACACACACCCATATACCATATACTTGCATCACTGGATATCAGTGTACTGGAGATATCTGAAACAGGCGGATAGCTGGGGACAAAGCTGAAACTGAGATCCAGAGGTGTTCTATTAGCAGTTTAATGTGGCTACATCCTTTGCTGTCTCCATCACTCACACCTTTCTCTCAAGGCTGACTGGCTTTTCTCGGAATTGTGCTTAGAGCAACCCTGATTTTTAAAAAATTCTACTTTTAACTGCAAAATAAATTGAAAACCTAGACTAGTCTTACAGTTCCTTGAAGAATAAAAAGTAGTATTTAATTAAACCTTCCTTTGCAGCTTCCTTCTATCACACCTCAGATTTCAATTTTCTAAATGAAATTTCAAAATGCATGACATTTCAGGTAGCTCTACCCTAAATGACATGCTGTTTCTAATTCACCTTGTTTAATGTGTCAGGACACAGCACTTAAAGGGAGGTTAACACATTTTGATTCTCTTCCTCTCTTTTGAAACCAGGAAATTGATGGCAATGCTTTGTTACTGCTGAAAAGCGACATGATCATGAAATACCTGGGGCTGAAATTGGGACCGGCACTGAAACTGTGTTACCACATTGATAAGCTCAAGCAAGCCAAGTTCTAAAAATTTCTTGAACAACAGAATGTGAGCTAAATCTAGATGGAAGACTAAAGGTAACATGTTGCCTTACAGAAATGCATTCATTTGCAGATTGCTTTTCCTTCTTTTTTATCAAAGACTTTGTCTTTTTTAACATTTGTGCATTGTCACCTTTTTTTAATCCAATGGGATCTTTTGGGCTGCTTTGTGTTAATAATTTGCCAAAAAGTATATAATTACAATAATTATTTTGTATCATTAATATTATGATTATAGTAAGTCCTATTTTTGTAATCAGAAGTGGGAAATCAAAACCAAACACAGCTACAGCATATGCTGAGGACTGCTAGAAGACAAACCAAGAGTCCCTCACTTGCCACGGGTCCGCTTCGGAGGAGTAATCGCTGACCGGCATTGCCTGGGCACCAGCTCCACTCTCCATGCTCAGGGGCTGGAAAAGTGCAGCGTTTGGTCACCTTTGTCTGACGGGAACTGTCCCGTGTCTTGCACTATCCGGAAAACTTGAATTATTCACTTAAACAAACAAACGAACAACAACAAAAAAACCAAACCAAACCAACAAACAAAAAAAAAGGAACAAAGAAAAGAAAAGGGAAAAAAAATAGAGGGGGAGAGGAAGGTTTTTTTCCCCAGCTAAAGTAGTTTTTCCCGCTAGAGGGAGCAGCCCTAGCAGACTTGTGGCTGGAGCTCTGATGCTGCGGTGCTTTCCATCTCGTGAGCTTTGACCGTCATGACTCTCCTATCGAACACGGCTGTAAATGCCGCCAAGGAAGCACAGGCTCCCGGCGGGATGGGCCCGTCACCGTTTACAGATACTTAATTCAAGAAAAGCCCAAATGCAGAGAGTGTTTCTGACAGGATGCTTCCCGTCACGCCAAAGAGGGGGCGGATGGCTCCCACGGTGTCTGGCGCGCACAGCTGTCAGCTCCCTTCCCTGAGCCGCCTCAGCCCGGCGTACACTTTGTGGCACTCCAAGAAAAATCCGAATTTCTGGGTTTGTTTTTATTTGCATCTTTAAAAAACGAGGAAGCCGGGTGGGATCCCTCCTCACAAGGACCTGGGCACATCTCTGCACTTCACAATGATGGTCAGGCCCAGGACAGATGCTGTAGGGTTGGTTCCTGATTGCACTGCGGCTTTCAGTGCACAGACAGATGTGCTGGACTTTCTGTCTCAAGGGAATTAAAAATTAACTTCTGCCTCTTACACAAATCTAAAAGGTGCTTATTGACACTCCATGTAACTGAGAGGGAGAAAACAGGTCTCAGGCTTAGGAAGTAATCTGTGGAATGGGTATGTCCTTGTTTTCATACACAAAGGATGACTGTGAAGGGACACATCCATATAGTTCAAACCCTTAGTGCATGCGAAGGAGAGGTAGCAAGTGTTTGTAAGTCACACAGGTGATTTTAGAGCTAGTTAGCTCAACTGAATTGAGAAACAGGGTCCTGATAACATGCAAGATTGTTCAACCCTGTTTATGTAGAAAAGAATGTTACTAAAAATACCTCATGAAATAAAATCCAACTTGATGCACGCTTCTCAACTAGAACTCCTACAAAAAGATGCCCATTCAAGGGCCTGCTCCTGGAAATCCTTAAAAATAGGAGAAACCATATCCTACAAGACTTTCACTAAACTCCTGGGGACTGCTCTCCTAATTTAGAAAACTTGTCATGAAGTTGGAGGATTGGATCTTTACAGGACTGACCAGCTTTCAGCAAATCCTGTCTGCATGCTGAAACACCCTAAATAGGAATAGCTGAACAACCGTATTAAATGAAAAGTCATATATATAATTGAGTGACATAATATAGGGAATCCTAATCCAATGCTTGTAACACAACACCCATCCACATCACTTTGTGTCTGCGGTACAAAGAATGGAAATCTCTTCAGTCAGCTATATGGTTGAGGCAGAGGTGACTTTCCATCAACAGCAAACCTGTACAGCTCACTTTTCACTGTTACATTCCCAAAACATGTAAAAATCTTGCTGTATTAGTAATATCACCTTCAAAGAGTCCTCAAACAATCTTTTTTTTCCCCTCATAATTGCAAACTTAGTTAACCTCTCCTCCTTTTTCAAAATGGGATTTTAATTCCTTCACTTAAAACACCACCTTGCTGTAATATATCAGTAATCAGAGCTGGTTAGACTTTATCAGATGGCTTCAATGCTGGAAAATCCCACTTTGTCAAAATCAAAACTCTTCATAAAAGCATGTCACTTTCTAACATTAAATTCTATTTAACTGAAACTACAGCTTTCAGTAGTGTCAAAACATCATTTTGACATTTTGGAAGTGGAACATTTTTGTTCCAAGAATATTTTTGCATTTTATTGTATTTTCCTGGAGGATCTGTAGCTTCACATTTTGTTCTGAGAGTGGGGGGAAAAAACCATAACCCAGAACTAGACTTTCCTAAGCAAGAATCCTTCCCATTCTGTTCTGTGTCTCACCCCTTCCTTCCACTCCCTGCCCCTACTCCAAAGGTTACAGCCAAGGGGGCTGATCATACCAACACAGTATGAAGAGGCTCCATGGTGGTAATGATGTTCATATACATTATTTAACATGCTGAAACCGTGTTCATGTGTGTATCTGATATACGCAGTCAGTGGTGCCATCTCATTTGATATCACACTTGTAGGTCTATCAGGACTGTCCAGGCCATGATATTTAATGTTCTGTTTCTCACAGGGGAGGCAGTTAGTGGATTCATTTTCATTATTTACATGTGTAATGCTTATGACAAAAATTCCTCATTGCGTGGTGTTGTTTTGTTTTGTTTCACTTGAGAGGCAATTAGGAGACAAACATTATTGTGATTGCTGTAATATAGAAATTGTACCTAATTTTTATCTTCCAGTACTTGTCAGTGAAGGTAGTTAAGCAGCTCGGCTCTGCTGAGGGTATCAGGCCATTTCCTCAGAACAGGCATGAAAGAACCGGAATATGCATGTCAGCTGCTTCTCCATTGGCTGCTGCTTTAGACGGCGCCTGTACAAATTACTTCGCTTGCTATTCCTTTCACAGCTCTCCCTTCAGACTGTTGCCAACCCAGTTGTATTTTTTAACTGTTCCCAACAGGTGGGTGTATGTGAGATACCTTTAAAAGCAACACATGTGCCTCTTTTCTACTTCTAAGCACTCGTAGCTGGATCAAAAGGCACTTTGGTTGCTCCAGGCAGTTTCAATTCTTTGCGAGTTTCACTTCTTTTTTTTTTTTTTTTTAAAGCAAGCAGTCAAAGTCTAAGGATTTGGGGACCACTCCTCCCTTGCTTGAGTGGTGGTTACAGGGTATTGGGAGCACAGACCATCTTCTTGGATCTCACATGGCTGACCAGCTCAGCCTCAGCTGCCAACACAGTCCAGTCACGCTGCCTTCCCATCCACCTGCCATCAGAGCCTCTTCTCTCACACCAGAAAATGCCTCCTTCCCCAGCCAGACCTAATGAAAGAATTGCCTCTGGGAATGCCTCCACCGCTCTGAGCCCACTGTCTTGCTTGGCAGGCTGAGGAGTGCAGCAGCCTCTGCAGCATTCGCTCAATGTGATTAATGCAGGCAGGCACCCTTGGGACCGGCATGTAAAGCATCACTCTGGGCTGTTATTGCCCTTAAACTGATGGCTGAATTTCTATAGGTTGTCAGCAGTCTTCATGAGTTACACTTCCTTCCTTCTTAAGGAACGGATGGCTGTGAGAGATTAAATGGGGCATTATTAGCAAAACCAGCAATAATTAGTAAAACAACAAGAAAATGACTGATAAAGTTCTTGTGTGGAAAGAATACCTCTGTTGGCTCAGAAGCAGGAGAACACACCATCCTCCAAAGCCTGGTCCTGACTGCAGCAGCCCTGGGTGGCCATTCCTCTCGCCCTGGCACAGCCACCCCAGGGTTCATTCCTGCCCATGGGATGCAGCACCCCCCATCCCTGGCTGCACTGTTTGCAGGCTGCACAAGCTCAGGGAGGAATCTGTCAGCTCTTACTTCCCCAAAACATACCCAACCCCCTCAGTTAATTAGATAGTGCCTTCTTTATTTGCGTCACTACTCTCTCTTTTCACTTGAATAACTTCTGTTTGAAAAAAAGACATTATGAGGGAGATCCCCCAGGTCCTTCGAGCCGCCTGTAAATGACCCCTCAGCTCACCCCACAGAGAAGCACCTCCAGGGTCAGACATCTGCCCAGATACAATTGATCCTCCCTCAGCACCGGAAAGGCAGGCAAGAATTAAATGCCCCCTTTTAATTAATTAAAATTGAATGCTTTTCAGACCCTTCCCCTCTCTGAACTACAGCTTCCCTCCACAGGGCCAGTTTCTTGCTTCTTCCCAAAGCGGCAAGGAGGGAGACAGAGGAGGTGCCCAAAAGGACTGCCTGCTGCTGGCTGATCCAGCAAGGCAGCAGCTATGGAAGGACCAAAACCAGTCGCTCCCCTGGTTTGAAACTGGCTTGGCTGGAGAGAGGTGTCGTGCCCAGGGATTTTGTCAGACGTATGCAGGTTGCACCCCGGCATTTCAGACTGCACCTTCAGTCAATTGCACGTTCAGTCTGTTGCAGTGTGGATTTTGCCTCCAAATCCACCTTCTTGAGCTTGTGTCATGGGACTGCTCTGCTGGCGCAGGCTGCTTCCACATCAGCAGGCTTGGAGTTGCTAGGGAAGTAAGTCATAACAAGCACACTGAGGGTAAAAATTCAGGGAAACGGCAAGTCAGCAAGATCCTCCTTCCCTTTCCAAGCAGTTCTGTGTGCAGAACTTTACTGCAGCAGCTCCCTAATGGGGCAGAATGTGCTCACTTTTGGCTGAGGTGGAGTTAAAACACGACACCCACACACCATTACACCCTGCCGCTGGCAACTGGGTCATGTGGAGCCATAGGGATTTCCCTTCTCTCACCAAGAAACATGGTCCCAAATTCACACACATTTACCAGAGAAGGTGGGGAAGTAGCTAGCTGCACACGCTGCCTGTGATGCCTTGAAGTAGTTGCATGCTGTTCTCCAATCCATGCTCCCTTCATGGACAATTGGAAATCGATTCCCTTGGAAATCTAAAATTTTGCTTGAAAAAGAATCACTTTTATTCACTGCCATGAGTTAAATATTATGGAAACACAACTGCTAACAATTTGCTTCACGTAATTTGTACTAATGCTAATAAGCAACAGATGCAACACTTCCTGTTGTAAATTCTTTTGTGGTTGCAGTGGAATTATCACATCTGTACTTCACAAATCTGATAGACTTGAGCACAGCTCACTCATTCCTGCTCCAGCTCCAGTAAATCCCTGTGCCTCAGAAGTATGGCTGCAGAAACTGTATTTACAGTCTCCCTTCATTCCCAAAGCCTCTGCTCCCCACCACATACCTGAAGCAAGAGGGATCGGGGTTGGGGGGATGTGGCAGTCTGGGGGTCAGCCAGTGTATGCATGGTGTGGTTGGAGCAGATTGCTTATAGCAAAGATATCCCTGACCAGCCAGGTTTCTTGCAGTTCAAGCAGACAAGTTTTGGTCAGAGGCTAAGTACAGGAGAAAAGTGATTTATTAAAGAAAAAGAAAGAAATATGAGTGTGCAATACACTGCCACCATAAGACTTAAGCTGAAACCCAAGAATCCTTCAACTGTAATCTAAAGAAAAATGTTTCCCTCACTCAATACTCTAAATAAAGCATATTAGGCCAAACCCAGGTCCCACTGAGGTCCGCATAAGTTTTTCTATTGAATTCATAAGACTGGGGCTTGGCTCATAAACCGGGTCAAGCTTCAGCCATGTCCCATAGTAACCAGAGCCTAACAAGCTATTCCATCCTCTCTTACAAAGAGCAGAGACAGCCGCTGCTGGCTAGCCCCCTCTCCCCTGCTCCCAGGAGAGCTGCTAGCTTACTGGATGAGAGAGTTCTTCCAGCTGCACCTCTCCCTGATCCCAACACCTTCTCCTGTTAGCTTTGCATTTTAGCTATGAGTTTCATGGAAGGTGGTTTGGGTTTTCCACTTTGCAGCAAACCAAAGCCCATGCCCTGAGGATTTCAGCCGTGCCACTAGGCAGAAACTCACACTGAATTGAACATGACTCTGCTGGGAGATTTCCACATGTTCCTGAGGCAAAGGCTGAGGTGGAATTCAAAAATAAAACTTTTCAAAAGGAGTCTCAGTGACCCACAACTTTTGGCTCCTTCAGCATCCACCACACTTCATCATACTTCAAATGGTCGAGTCTCTTGGTAGTGTCATAATCGGACAGGAATAGCGCACAGGACTTCAGAAAAGACTCCATCTCTTGACTACAGAGCCTTGCTCCTCTTGGTCCGTGGGCAGCTGCCAAAAAGCAGCATCTGGGGAGAACATGTGAGTGTCTGTATGTTGCTCAGAGAGGCTTGCCTGGCTGCACAGACAGGCTGTGAAGTGATTGAAATAATAATAGCAGGACAGAGCAGCTAGGAAGGATGGACTTTAAAACCGGGAAAGCCCCAGGCTTGACTGGGGTTCCCATGGAGTTTGTGCCCTGTCTCCATGTCTGTAGTGAACTTGCCCTGCATAGCACACTATGTCTTTATTACCTGGAGTCTTCCCTTAGTGCTGTATAAAACTGGGATCATGCTGCCCTTTGTGAATATGAAATATGTGCAACCAACTTCATTTTGTCAAACATCTCTAAAAGGGTAGAGAGTTGGAAAAACCTGAAGTCCAAGTGGTACAGGAATGACGACATTTCAGAGCAGAGCAGTTTCACAGGTTACAATGTCTTTCAGCTGAAACCTGGAAGGAGAGAAAAAGAACTTCTGAATTGCAGTGAGTGCAAGCCAGTGGAAGACTAGTGATTAATTTTATCCCTCACTTTGATGGTTTCCTGATCTGTAGTGTGTTTTATGGCCCTGAGCATTTGCTGTTGTGGCAGTGTGGTGAATTGATCTGTGTCCAGGTTCCACTCAAACCAAATGACTGTCTCTAAAAACTATCCATCTTCTTCATGGCTTTTCTAATATGCTGTAGCATCCAGAAAGCTTCTGATCAGCTTGGTAAGAGTCAGTATTTAAAGAAAAACACCTCTTTTTTTCTTTCTTTTTTTTTTAAAACTTGTGGCATAAAAACTTCAGAAAGCAGCTATAGCCACAGCGGTGTAGCAGGTCAACATACCCAGCTTTTCATTTTCTGCTCTCAGAAACCTAGTAGTAAAAAAATCTTTCGTTACCCAGTCTATATACATACAAGAAGCCAACCTAGATTCCAGTCTTCCATTGACCCTGTAACTGGAAGTCTTAAACATGGTAGAGTTATTGACATTGTAAATTTAGTAGAGTTACTACACATTTTTACCAGTGTAAACAAAATCAGTATCTCATTTGATAGACCTGTCCTCTGACAATACTGAAGTTTGAATGCAAGCTTGTTTGGCTGCTGTTATCAAAACTCACTATCAGGATGTGTGTCACAATGACATGTAGGGATTATGTCCACTGCTGTGTGGGGGTACTGTGAGATGCTCAGCCTGCCTTGGAGAGTTGACAGGTTCATAAGGCAAAAGGGACAAGCTAAGGAGAAGGGTTTCCTAGAGACAGTTTTCCTTTCCTATTGCAGATAAATGCTGAAAACAAATAGAAGTCAATGGCATGAATTTCCCACAGTGATGTGAGTGGAAAATGGCAGAGCACTGATAAAAATGAAGCAAAACTTCCATGAAGGTGAACAGCATTGCTTCCTTCCCAACCCTGTTAAGCCTGGCCTTTGGTGAAGCCAGGGGTCTGAACCCAAGCCTCCTGGCTGAATCTCGTGCCTTACCCACAAGACCCTCTACTCTCACTGTATTCCGTCTTTTCTCCCAGTGCTGTCCACATCTGTGTCCTCACACAGCCCTTACCTACATCTACCTACGTCCTTATCTACCTGAAAAATATCACCCAAATGGGCCTTTGAAAGTCAGTTAGTCCTTCACCCTGTGCTCATTCTTCTCCACCTCAGTCTTCCTCTGTTATCCAGTCTTTTCCCCTGGAGCTTCCCACACCTTTCCATTCTTATCCTCCCACTGTATTTTCATTTTTTCTCTCCAGTTCCATTCTTGCAGTACTGCTTCTTTTCCTTCCTTTCCCTCTTTCAGTAACCATGTGCATGTCTCCTTCACCCCTCCCACAACTCCTTCTCTGCCTTTTGGCTCTTCCCTGTTCTCCCATTTCCCCTCTGTCTACTTTTCTGCAACCCTTTCTTTCCTTTCAATCAGGTGCCCTTCACAGGATAATCTTGTACCAGTTCTGCTGTGGCACAGACTACCATGCACTGACATCTTTGAATTAGGTTGTCTGTGCATTTTTTGACACACTCTTTATCTCGCACAAAAACTCTTCCACTGCTTTCTTCACCAGCATGAAAGGCACTTCCTGAGGATGGTTTTTAACTAGTTGGCTGATGACTATTTGCAATAAATGTCTCATTAAAGGCTCAGCACTTTTTTGCACGGTAAGTGCAGTTTCCCCTCTAGCTTCCATCTTTTCCTGTGCTGCCTACTGATATTCAAGCTGTTTAAATTCTCCTTGTTCTGAAGAGTCCCAGTTACACTGCTGACTGGGATGAATCCTTGGCTCCCACCCTGTTGCTGATGGCTACATGGACCAGGCTTGGACCTGCGAATGGCACACCATTAGGCAGGTGTGAGCACTGATGTGTACAGAGCCACCAGCATTGCTTCCCCAGGCTTGGAGAAGGTCCAGCTTGCTTTCAGCCAACATCAGAAAGTTGGTTGGAAAGAAGAGGTGCCCATTGACAATGATAAGGGCAACAGAAGGTTGGAAAGAGCCATCCAGTTGGAGGAAGAAGAGAAGTGACATTGGCCAGCTGGAAGGTGGTCTTGGGACAGACAAAATCAGCAGTGAGGGAAGGCCATGCTTGTAAGCCTATATTAAGAATGGGAAAAAAATCTGTGTGGCAACTGGCATTTCAATATTTACGGCATCATCCTTCACACTGAAATACGTGCAATAATGCAGGGCAGATTCACACATGGGTGCACCAGTGTGAGTTTAGAGTAATGACTGTAGCTTCTGTGGGGCTACCAGTAGGAATGAGATCAGATCTTGGCTCTGGGTCTCTGTTTCCAAACAGTGCGAAGGATGAGAGTAGAACAGTTTCTATCCAGCTGGAAAGTGGCAGCCTTAAATCAGGCCACAAAATAGAGCAACTTCTGCTCACACTTTTTAATTTTTTCTTAAAATGCTGCTCTGAGCTCTCTTTCAGCTCCTCAGCATTAGCTTCCAGGGCTAGTGAAGCATGTACAGGGCTTTTTGGATGTATGTATAGCTATCAGTCTTTGTATTGCTAATTGGGCTCAAAGTGTGTTAGCTCTGATTTTTAATGTTCTGTAATTTGCTAGATAAGCCTCAGTTCCTGCAGCAGCTATATAGGTAGGGCATCTTTCATCACATCTTGCAGATATTTTATAACGTTGGAATTTTTCATATATCTACTAACTTGAAAGGTGAATGACAGCTCTTTCCTGGTACTGTACAACCTTGGGAGTAGGTATTTTGTAACAGGTATCAGATATCAAGGGATGATATAGTTATTTTAATTTTTTCAAGCATATACTACATCTGCTAGAGAGAGTAAAACCTGACTGGACAAGCAATTTGATTACAATCAAGAGTTCAAACTCACAGTCCTGCATTCTGACACTCCCAAATTGATTACAGCCTATACCACTTAGTGTTGATAGACACTCCACTTCTCACATCATTAGAAAAATGCATTTCAGACTGCTCTCATCCAAATCCCATAGGAGATAACAGGTGCTTGTCCAGCACATGGCACCGGCTTCTCCTCAGTGACTGCTCTCAAAACGGAGAAATCAGTTCACATACAGTAGCTCACCAGGATTCCTTCACCTGCCAGCCTGTATATTAAAAATAGAATATAAATAACTAGATTTTCTATTTAATAAAAATGTGCTGTTATGATAAGATTATGGGCTTGAATGATGCTGATGACTCCATCAAACTATTTTATGATTCTGTTCTATGATACTATGACTCGATGTGAGGTATAAATAGGGCTGAGGACTTTTGAAAGTCCTTGGCTCAGGTTGTTCCCCTCCTTTCATTGTTCTGTGTGGTTTTACTTGGCAATACCACGCTGGTGTCACCAGGCTCCTACTCTACTCCTGCTGGCA
>VZTI01003812.1:360495-378849 GCA_013397865.1 Struthidea cinerea
GCTGGCAAAAAGCAGCAGGGTTTATTTATTTATTTATTTATTTATTTATTTATTTATTTATTTGTACTGGCAGTACGGCATTGCTAGCTGCAGCCCCACAGGCTGTGACAGGAGTCATGCTGCCTGAGTGCCCCCTTGGAAAGAAAAGACCACATCGACTCCTCTCAGTGCTCTCCCACCCCTATCCCCAATCCACAGCACCACACAGCTTTACAGGGTGTTTGAGCACGTCCTGCTGTGTAAATCTTCCCTGCTGCTTCTTTACTGATGCTGGTATAAATCTAGATCATCCCCACCAGCATCAGTGCGAGGCTACTCATGGCACACTCGCTGACGAGAGAACAGTCAGGGTTTCTGCATTCATCTTTTACACATCTTTTCCTCAGCGCTGTTTTGTTTTGCTTTCTTTCAATGAGGGAGGAACAAGGAAGCATCTTAGCCTGTGAGCAGTTTCAAGGCCCCCACGCAGCAATGCAGTTCTGTGCCAGTCAATGCCAAGCCTGAACATTTGTATCATTGCCATAAGTCCTGAGCTTTGTCTCAAACCGAACGCTCGACATGCTGAATCTAAGTAATTTCTGGTTCTGGAAAGCCTAATGTTCATTCTGCTGTCCACTCGTATTTAGCACCATATTTTAACATTATTTTTCTCTTATTGTCGGGAGATGATAAACAATTTGGGTTGCTTAGATGCCTACATAGATTTAGATGCCTACAACTCTTCTTAATACAAGACTTCTCCATTTTCGACCAAAAAGTCTTACTAAAGATGACATACAGGATATATTATTAATTATGCCAGGATTACCATGTGATGCTAACAATAATCAGGAAAAAGACATCTGCCCCTTAGTTCCACTTACTGGAAAAACAGTGCAAACCCCTTCATACTTTGCTGTTCCTCAGCTATCAAATCCTCCCTCAGTAAATCATCTCTAACAGTGAACATTGCATTGTATTGAATAGTTTTGTATTCACTTTGCCAATATGCAAACAAGGGAGAGCTGAGGTAAAACGAATGTGGAACTTACGAGTGGGGATAACGTGAATAAAATGCCTGGAGTCCCAGGAGTGGCTCGATTATGACAAACAGCATATTAGTATTACTCTCACCCTGCCTCAAAGGGTTTTATTGAAGTGATTTGTCTTCAGCTGTGGAGGTGTGTGCCTTTCTACGTGTATGTACGCACCGGTCTGATGTATGTACACAGATATACACCTGCCCACCATATGTACACCTCATACATATTCATGCATCTGAGCCAAATAATAACTCAATTTAGCATGTTCTGTGCTATTGGGTGGGTCCAATATATTCATTCTTCATATGTACAATGTTTCAGAACATGTGCAGCCATTTACCAAATACAGTGTCAAACTGTGATTATTTTTCTGTTTCTGCAGACATTGCTCTTTATTAACTGCAACTTATTCCTTCCAGTGGATTCTCTGTCACTATTTAGAGGCATGTTTTAATGTATAGCTGTATATTGCCTGTTCTGTGTGCTATATGATACTGTTTGCATCTTAAATAAGCTGAGTATTACTGGTCTAAGTGTTCTTAATTTTGTACAACAGACTTTTGCTTGGGTTTCACAATTTGATGGAGTATGTTTAAGAACGTTATATGGAAGGGGACCAGCTGTGATAAAGTAAAAAGTTCCTAAATCTTCAGATTTATGTTTCATAGAAAAAGCCAGTACTTTCTTTTACTATTGCAAAATTATTTCTGTATTTTTTAATAAAGAATTGGATTTACTTGGTTCTATGTATGCTTTCTCTAATAAACCTTATTTTTTAAATAAGGATCTGGGCTCAGTCTTTATGCATCTGCGATGTTCATTGTGTTCAACATACAAAGCACTTTTACCTACCACACTCCCCGAGGCTGAGCCTGCAGCTCTCCTAAAGCCAGAATTACCTCCTATCCTGACCAGTGCAGAACTAATCTCATGTATTTATTCACCTTTCTCTGCTATGCAAATAAGAGATGGATACCGAGGTGTCAGCCTCTTGATAAATCCCCACTGCGATACATTAGCATCAATGCTCATTTGCAGGGCAAGCAAATTTCTTTGGTTCTCCACTGAATTAAGGCTGGGGTGTCAATTTGAGGCAAGGGTACAACACACAGGCAGACGCCTAATCCCTCAGGCTGCCTCTGCACGGGCAGGCCCTGCTCTCATTTGTGTTGATGTAAATCTGAGGTGGCTCAGCTGAAGTCATTACTGTTATTCTGGATTTACACTGGGGAGAAATCAAGAGTAAAAGTTGTCCCAAGACCATAATATTTCAAGGTTGATCCGCCCCCTTTATACACTGGCAGCTAGTGGAATGCTCTAGCAATGTCTCAATAAAAAGCCTGAAAAAGAGCCAAAAATCTCAGCTCAGCTACCATTAAAAAACTTCTCCTAGAAAATAAGAAATGCTTTCCGTGTTATGTAGAGTCACCTCTAGCTATCCAAGAAATACATTGCATTGGATGATTCCCCTCTTTTTTGCCCTTTAATTACACTTTCCTCCATGATGCTATCAACTCTACAGCATGATGAAGTTTCCCTTGAAGTCAATTTGCCATCCACATCAGTGAACGCAAGTGCAGACGCTGGATAATAGTCTTTGGGTCCTATCTTCTTATTGCTCTCCATAATCAGATAGAAATCAGGTGCAAAAACTACTGTTACAGAAAAAGTAGATGAATCAGGACAGCCCTTGATTTCATTGATTCTGGACTCTCTTTATGAATCCTGAATTTAAAGACTTAAAAAAAAAAAATGTTTTAAAGCTGTTTCTTCTTATGCTATGCCTTTGCATTCTAAGACCAAAAATGAAGGCTTGTGAGACATACAGCAACCCAGCTGCTGCTCATCCCCGGCCGTGGCTTGTCGCTGTGCTTCTATTCCAGGGACAGGAGAAAGAGCAGGAAAGTGCACATCCCAATGCTGAGATGCAAAGGCCTTGGCAGAGTTGATAGGAGGCCCTGGGCCAACTCCTGCTGATGGCCAGAGGTTCCTCTGCCTGGTATGGATGCTCATATTCCGAATGGGTCACGGAATTAGGTCCCAACAAGCCTGACTTAAGCCATATATATCCCTTGTGCCCTTAAACAATCAAGTGCAGCATTTTGGCTCGTCTGACGGGGAGAAATTTGCCTTTTTTTTCACCAGACAGTTCTTTTATCTCCAGGCTTTAAAGCCAGAAGAAAGTTTTCCTTCGGACTGAATATATTTAGAAGCAGTCTGAAGTAATTTAGAGCCTGGTTTCTGAGGTGAAGCAATTTAACTTCATCGCTGGTTTATGTGTCTGCAAAGGCCTCCATCACCTCAGCTTGAAGCTCAGACACTGTCTGTAATAAATAGTGGGGGGAGGGAGAAAGCTCCTTCCTTTGATTGTAAGAAGAGTATAAGAGTAGACTGGACTTCAGGAAGCCAGCATTGATCTTGAAGATCACTGAATAACATGGGCCATGAAGCACTTTCATTTACTATTCTGTCTAAAGATCCCAGCTGGGCTTCACGTCCCAGCTCCACAAGGAATCAGACATCAGCATTCCTGCCTTGCACAGCCAACAGACCAGGATTTAGATTTTGGGCAGTGGATGAATATATATATGTACGTGTGTGTGTGTGTCTATATACATATAGAGACGTGTATATAAAAACATATACATGCACATATATGGAGAGAGCAAAACACCATTTGACAAAACTGGTAGTGCAAAGCAAACATGGATGCCTTCTATAACTATTATGTAAGTTATTATTTTGTTTTTCTTCCCCTAGTTACCTGGTGTGATGGCAACAGGGGCCTGGCTGTCCTTCCCCGTGTAAGAACTCGCCCCATACAAGACCATGTGAGTCGCTTGCTCATGCAGCTGTCTGCCTCTTGCACATCTGTCAGGAGCCTGTGGTCCGAGAGCTGGGATAGGGAAGGTGATGGTGTTTCACACAGCCCTCTGCATAGACTGTTTATCTGGTATCACTAGGCAAAAGGGGAGTGTAATATGCCAGGGTGGTTACAGGTTTTTCAGATCTCTAGAAGGAAAGCCTGCCCACATTTGCCATGGTAATTTACACTGAACGCATCTGGGAAGGATTTTCATATGCTAGTATTCTGAGGAAAACTTCTGGTTAAAAATTATGTCCAGACAAGATGAGTTATTAAGCTGGAAAAAACTGTCAGGAGATGGGAGTTGCTTCCCATGCCCTTGCCTTACTCTGCACATCCAGGAGAAGGATCAGAGAGCTCCAGTTCAGCAGAGATTTGCTCTGGAGGCAATGCTGTGCACTTTTGCAACACTGTAAATAATTCCAAGATCTGTCTGTATGAGAGCTCTGGGAGGAGAAATACAACCCCTGCTCATGCCCCAGCAATGAGACTCATTCTATGAAGACATCTATCTGCCAATGCCTTCTTGGTTGCACCCATGCCACTGATGGCTGAGCAGGCCGTCCCTTCCCAGCTGTGTATAGGCCACTCTGACATCTGGCACAGAAGCAAAGAGCAAGAGCATACATGTCCTTTGTAGACTTGCTCAGTGCCCTGTTAGTGCCTAGGAGGAGGAGAAAGACATATCCTGAGCAGGGTTGCAGAGCTGGGTCTGAGGGACAGGGTAGTAGGAGAATGGATAAAAGCCTGGAGACAAATGAGAGACTGGGAACTGGTGGTATTGCTTGAGACTGGGAGAAAATAGGAAAGACAGGAATTGTAAGCAAGATGGGAATATGCTGAAACAAATGAAAAAAACCGTGGGACAAGTTGATGAAAGCACTATGGACAAAGGGAGAAGAGATTGTGATGGCCTGTAAGAAGACACAATGCTGGTTCTCTGAACCTGGGAATCACTGCAGGGACCTGGAGCACCTGTGAAGAACTGCAAGCAGCAGTGACTGAATCTGCTTTGGCTCCCCCCACTAGCTTTCAGGAGTGGCTGCAGCAGGGATTGAAGCCCTGCCAGCCCACAGGCACACGCTTCCCATGACACCCTGCCAGCCACTGAGCAGCACAGGGCATTCTGGTGCACTTCCACCCTCACCCAGTAACCCTGGCTCCCCTCTCCTGGTCCCACTCAGATCCTTGGCTTTTCCTCCCCAGTGCTGGTTTTTCCATTTCTCTCTTGCATTCATTTTTATCCCTCTGGCTTTTTAAACTGATGGGAGCTCTTTGTTCAAAAATAAGCCCTCTTTTGAAATAGTGTTACTTCTCTCCTTGAACTTTTCCCTGTGAATGACTTGACATTAAGCTGATAGTTGCTCTTAACCAATTGTTAACCTATTAGTGGAGACCATAAAAATTACTGAAAGGCCAAGGCTAAAACTGTTTAAATGAGAAATATTTCTACAGAACTCCCCTGAGACGAAATAAAAAAGCTCCTGCCGACAGAGCGGCTGCCAGTTTCAGACTAACGGGTTTGAAGATGATGTTTTGCTAACAGCAGTTAATCAGTAAATTCCCATTACTAATAAGGCCATCACTCTTGGCTGAAGCCGCAAATTACATGTTATGTTTCTCGGTGCTGAAGATAAAGTGTTCTTTAAATTTTGCATCTGCAAATGTAATGTTTAGCACAAAACACCATCGGGAAAAACAAGAGGAAAATTGAAAAAATGTCACACACATTCTGCATCAATTTGCTTCTCTGTCACTAAAATTACATATCTTTCTTGTTTTAGTATTTATTGCCACCTTGAAATTTATATTTAGGAGGGGAATGGAAACCATGGGCGCTGAGTTTTGAACTCAGGCATGCTGCTGCTGCATGAGAGGCATCCTAAAGTCAGACATAGCCTGATGTAAGTGAAATCAGGACTGGCTCCTGTCACAAGACAAAATTAAAAAGAAAACAACCTGAGAAGTTTCATTATAATGCTGCATCTTGATTGTCATCCAGATCTTTTGCTCGCTTACAGCATTGCAAGTCTGGCTTCCTTCCACTGATGCAATCATCATTCCAGATTTCAACTCTCTTACTAGAGAGTAGGATTTTTGCCATCAGTGTCCAAAGAAGAGTACAAAAATGTGTTTTATTATAGTTAGAGAGCTGGAGGCACTCCGTGATTACCAGTCCCTTTCGTACTGCTTTCCCCGTCCCAGACACAGCCAAATTCAGAATCCGTCCAGTTGCTTGGAAATGGAAGATGAAAAGTGCCAATAGCTAACTCGACAGCAGGGCTTTTTTCCAGTATGAAATGTTCTTTATCTACATTTCCAGAGACAGTCATACAAAAGTCAGCTGCTTTAGGCAAAACTCCTCCCTCCGGTGCCAAATGAGGTTTGCAGGGACACGGCAGCCTCACTTCTGCTTACTTCATAAGGAAGTGTCTACGTGCCTGACACCCCTCCATGACCTTCAGCAGCAACTTCAGACTTGCTGGGCTGTTGGTAAGAGCAGGATTTTGCCCTGCACTCTTAAATCTACATAGGACCAGGTGCGCACACACAGGCAGACACATGCCAACCCCACAGCAGTGACCATGGTCCCACTCAGTGTTGGTGGATGTTGGTTGGCCTGTGGAGCACATAGTTCAGCCTCTGTGCTTGGGTGGGTGCAGGCAGGAGGCTCTCGCTGTTGGTGCTGATGGGGGTGTTTCCCTATTCTCCTCTTTTTCCCTATCAATGCTGCATTTGGAACCAAACCTCCCTTTTTTCCAATGCTGCTGGGCAGCCACTTTCTGGAGCACGCAAGAAAGCCATGAAGGAGGCTGCTGTAGTGGAGTACAGGCAGCAGACAGGAAATATTGTGCTTTGGTTCAAGGGAAGTTTCTCCCTCACAGGGAAAAAGCTGAAAGACAACAGTTGTTTTGAAGGAGAAGCATATGTGGCCCCGGAGAATACAAAATATGCTGTGCACTCCATGGTATCCTTGCTGGAGCAAGCAGTGCCTGTCAGAGGTCAAGAAGGGCTCAAGACCAGAGGGTCAGAGCCTGGTACCAAAGTGCCTTTTAAATCCCTGGCGCTGTGTTTTCTTGGCACTGAAAAACTCGCCTGTGAATTTCTCAGTCAAGACAACGCCGGCTGGTGATGTCTGGTGTTTTCTTCTTCACTTTCATTCCTGTTAACACATCTTCTGCTTTATCTTAGAGCTATGTACAGCTTCCTTTTGGGTGGAATTCTGTATTTTTTGGCTGTGCTCTACTTTCTACATTTTCTGCACATATTTTCCCACTTTTGCTTGCATCCCTATATCCTTCCTTCACTTAGCAGCTGACCTTGTATTAAACACTGCTTCCCTATCCCTTGCTCTCCTCACTTAGAACAGCTTGGTTCTTGTCTTACAGCTTTGTGTTTTCCACCAGAAAATCTGCTTCCAGGTGGATCCCTCCTTCAAGATCACTGCCTAGGAAACAAAATGTCAGCTAGGAGCTTTCTGCCTTGAACCAGGAAATGCTGACAGCCATGAAATACAAGTTCCAGGGAACAGGTCTGGAAAGCTGGGAACTCATTTTCTGTTGCAACTGTACAATATGAAGGCTGTAAGTGGCCTCAGAGCAGGCCAGTGACCTCCACTGCAATTCTCAGGTTTTCTTTTCCTATTGCCAGGGATGCTCAATGTTAAGTTAACTCCGTCAAGTTACCTCAGCTTTACCTCAGTGCACCTACCTGCACAGGGCACTTAATAATAATTCTTCTCTGAATGAGTAATTTCAGACAGTATTTCTCAGGTGCTGTCATCCACCTGAAGTTTTAGCTGCCACAAGCTTAGAATTAGGCACAGTGAAGTAGGATAAATTGTCTTATATAGAGACACATACACACACACACAAACACCTGCATACACATGAATGCCGATCTGCACCCCGACCCTGAGCAGTGATCACCACGTACAGCAAACTGCACATCCCAGAGATAGGAGATGAGCCTGGTTTCTGTTTGAATTGTCTCCCAGGCACCCTGATTGATGAAGTGTTCAGCTTTCCCAAACTGCTGCCTCCATGTGTTGCTCTGAAAGAGCTTCAGTTAGACCCATGCCAGTGAAATTCATTCCAGCTTGTCTTCCTGAATATTTCCCTGGCTATCTCCTTTTGACCTTCTACCTGCTAGCCCTTTGACCAGTTTGCACAGCTCAGCCAGAGGGTAGAGGCTCAGGGATGCTGACGTCCTCCAAGTTTTACCCTTGAAGTCCCTACACTGACACAAAACCCTTTCTCTGTGAGGCAGCCAGCCTCACTGTTACTGTGACTGGTGTCCCCATTGCCACGAGCAGCTACTTCTACTTCAAGGACAAATGTCCCAAACTGTGATCCTCAGCACTGTTTTTTAATGTCACCTCCACCAAAATGTCCCTAAGGACCGCATCTTTCACCAGGGAAGTGTCCTGGAGACACTAACAACTTAATTTTGAGCGTGGGCAGTGGTTTCTAAGCCCGCACTAGAATAAGAATCTCCACCTTATTTCTTACCATACTTTCAAGGTACACAAAATAAACATCCTCCTGCCTTATGTCATCTAGCAAGGGTTTTATAAGCTTTCTCCTGGGAGATGCAGATTCTAATCACCTCACTGGTTAGCATGCAAAACAGAGAAATCATAACACCCCTCACTGGGGCGGTAAATTTATGATGGCATATTCCACACCTCAGCAAGCCATCTAGCCACCAACCTGCCAAATAAAAGACCAGCCACCACATCACCAGGTTGTCTTTTGGAAGGACTGGGCTATTCTGAGCTTCTGAACAAAAGGGCTTTGGCCTCTAGGAGGTTTAAGGCTATGAATCCTAACTGAAATAAAGTACCTCCTTCAGCAAATGGAGTTCATCCACTCTGGGGCGAGGGCATAAAATTTATGATGAGCCCTTGTCTATAATGCTTCTTCTCAGCAAGCATCATGAGATCTCAGCCTTCACACACTCACACATGAAGGGGCATCTTGTGCGGTGGCAGGAACATAAAGTCAGATGATAGAGTTTTAAGTACTGTTATGAAAGGGATGGTTTACAAATCTCCTCCTGGGCATTTAACAGTGTCAGCTAGCCCAGCTGAGTTGCGGGAAGCCCTCATGTGAAAACAACAAACTCACAGTTGACTGCGAGGATGGGGGAGGCAGGAAGGGGGTGGTTTTTCTCTAAATTTCCAGATCTTAATTTTCCATTTCCACACATGAAGCTGTCTCCTGTGTTTTATTTATCCAGTTTGAAATATTTCGACTTGGTCTTGATTTTATTGACTTGGGTATTTTTGTTGGCTCTACCATCCCTCATCAGCACGGACTGAGAATGGGTCCTTCACAGCCAAACCCATGTCCTGTTACTGCCTGTGAACAGGAAGCATCAACAGCAGCCATGGGCAGCAGTGGTCTTCCGCCTTCTCCAGAGGAAAAACTACCCAAAAGAGTATGCAAACCTCCAAGGCAATCTGTCGCATTAGAAGGAAAAAACCCTCCATTAGAACAAATGGAGTACTCTGGATTTCCTTTGGGGGTTACCAGCGATGTTAGTGAGGTGACTGGTTGCTTCTTTTGCAGACAGCTGTGAAGTAGGGGTTTACAAATGTGAACTGGTTCATTTTAAGCCAACTGTCTAGTTCCATACACCAGCTGCAAGGACCTAGAACTGCAACCCTTGTTTAGTTCAGAACCAATTTCAAATGAGCAATCTGGGTAAGAGGCTCTCCAGTTTAAGAAGTAAGCTGAGTTAGAAAGCACGATTAATTGCTACAGCTTACTTAGCTTCAGTTTTCCTTTCTTTGCATGCTTACCAGAGAAATCACAGCACCTACATTTGCTGCAAATAAAACCACTATTTGTGTTAATTGATTTTTATATTGTGAATTTATTACCTAGAGTTCCATGCTGCATGCCTATGTGGTTTAACAGTCTGCAGCCCACCTCTGGCTCAGAATGGATGCTTGCATTAAAGCTCCACAAGGAGAATACTTCAAGACCCACCACAACACAGAGTCCAGCACAACAGAGGTTTCCCAAATTCATCAGACCTATCCTCAGGCGACAAGCAAATGTGCACTGAGGGAAGAGCCCTGCTGGTCACAGGAACCATCAGGCTCCAGCTCAGGCGTTTGAGAGGAGCTTCAAGTCACAGAGCCTGTGTCAAGCCTGGAACTGTGGACAGAGAGAAGAGGGGGCTGGAGGCTGAGCAGCACAAGGCAGGCAGCACTGCTTAAAAATGCCTTGGGTTAAAAGGGAAGGATGCAGACAAAAGGCAAGTAAAAATTGGTTATATCTCTTAATATTTAAAAAAAATATTTGGACATTCATCCAAAATTCAAAGTGTCAGTCATTTCTGAGTGCACAATAGCACTGTTTGCTTTTATATATTTTGTTCTCTTATATTATGACCTCTGCCTTGATGTTGCCATTTCAAAAAGAGCAGAACCATTTTTTCCCTCTCTTTTTATTTTTTTCCAACTTTCCACAAAACCCTTCACCTCCAGCTAGAGAGGAGGCCTGGAAAATTTCAGCCTTCTAGGTGAAACTTTTGGATAGTTGCAAGAAAGTGAAAACAGGGAGATATAACATAATGGAAACACTTTGGCAGCCTTAGTTATAGCTGTCACCAGCGTTCCAGCCTTAATGAAAACTTTCCTGAAGCGAGGGTGGGGTAGAGGCATTAACCCAAAGAGGGCCTTTCCTGACCTCGCTGTGGTTTGCAGGCAGGCTGAACCCCCCGAGACAGAGAGAGCTGCTCAAGCAGCCATGTTCAATATTGGAAGAGGCTCGCATCTGTAAATCAAAATGTTATTTCTGCCCAGCATTTAATTCTCTTCACCTTGGGGTGAGAGGCCATGATGACTTGCCCACGACGAGAGTTTTCTGCATTCCTGGTTCGCAGAAAATCCTGTCTGGTAATCCCCGAGCACCAGCAGCGCAGTTCTGGCCAGCTTCCCTGGACCTGCCATCCCACTGCCCGCCAAGTTTCCATGGAAAGGACACTCAGCCTCGCCTGACAGGAGACAGAGATGTTGTGTGCGAAACTGCTGGACTCCCAGCAGACTCAGACAAACAGACCTTGGCTCTTGGCTCGCCTTCCCTTGCAGGGCACCCCTGACCCTGCAAGGTCAAGAGCGTGAGCCTCAGTGCAGCGCCCCAGCCAAGCAGGAAAGGGTGTACCAAGGCTTCTCCCACCACAGCTCTGCCCACAGCAGTCCCAGACAAGGAAACAGAGCTCCACCATGTCCAGCCAATCCAGTTCAGGGAGTAGGCACCCTTGGCCCTCAAAAGCTCTGCATTTGCTCCAGATGACCAGCTGGCATTTCTGAGAAAAGTTCATGGTGTGTTCTGCATTGTTGGCTGGTTTGCAACATTTAGAAGTAAAATGTGCTCTAGGTTATAGAATCATAGAATATCCTGAGTTAGAAGGGTTGATGACCCACAAGGATTATCAAAGTCCAACTCATATTATACCCCACTCACAATCCACACCAACTGTATGGTCTTGAAGCACCACTATCCCTGTGGCTTCCAGGGAGAGCAAAACCCAACCAGCACTTCACTCATCATCACTTGTAACTCTGTTACTTGAGAATCTCATTCAGATAAAACCAAGATGTTGGTTTTATCTGAATGAGACAAAAAACTCTGGCATCTCTACAGACAGAGTATTTTAGTATTTGTCACTTAAAATAATTAATTTTTGGCCCAGACTTTTACAGTGCTGCTTAACTTCAAGAATTCAAATAGAAGGTCTTTCCTCATTACTTTGCAAGGTCCTGCACCTGGGCTGGGGAAACTCCCACTATCAGTACAGGCTGGGGGATAGAGGGACGGAGAGTAGCCCTGTGGTGAAAGATTTGGGGGTTCTGGAGGCTGAGAAGCTGGGCATGAGACAACAGTGTGCACTCACAGCCCAGAAAACCAATTGTGTCCTGGGCTGCATCAAAAGAGGTGTGACCTGCAGGTCGAGGGAGGGGATTTGTCCCCTCTACTCTGTTCTTGGGAGACCCCACCTGGAGTGCTGCATCCGGGTCTCCAAAGAAAGGACATAGAATTGTTGGAGCAAGTCCAGAGGAGGACCACAAAAATGGTGACAGTGCTGGAGCACCCCCCCAATGAAGATGGGCTGAGATAGTTAGGGTTGCTCAGCCTGGAGAAGAAAAGGCTCCATGGATGCCTTAGAGCACCTTCCAGTACCTAAAGGGCTTATAGGAAAGATATAGGGACAAATTTTGTTAGCAGGCTTAGCAGGGCCTGTAGCAATAAGACAAGGAGTAATGGTTTTTAACAAAAAGGGGATACATTTAGATGAGCTATAAGGAAAAAATATTTCACAATGGGGGTGGTGAAACACTGGAACAGGTTGCTCAAAGAGGTACTGGATGCCCTGTCCCTGTAAACATAAAAGGCCATGCTGGGCGGGGCCCTGAGCAACCTACTGTCATTGAAGATGTCCCTGCTCCCTGCAGAGCCATTGGACTGGGTGACCTTTAAAGGTCCCTTCCAGCCAAAACTATTCTATGATTCTATGATTACTTTCTTATTATGTGTCTAATTGTCTTATAATATACCTAATTTCAAAAGTGGCCTGAGGGCTGATTCTGAAGAGAAATAACTCGATTTCCTGCTGCTGAAGTGCTTGAGAGAAGAAATATCTCTGTGGCAAACACACCCACATGATGGGCTTAAGTGGCTGCCCCATGAATACACTGAGTGAGTACCCTTCACTCTTCTGGGGTCTTTTCTCTACCCACAGAAGCCCCAGTGTTGCACGGAGCCCCGGTGTTGGACTTCAGGGACCACTGCAGGAGACCCAGAGCTAGAGGGGGTGTCATTACAAAGCCTGGGTAGGTAGGCATGGTCTTGAGCTGAGTGAGGGCTGAGCAGTCATGACAACCAATTTCTTGTCTCCCCACCATCATAACATGAAATAGTGTTCCAGCTTTGTGGCACAGAAGGGCTGCAGCACAGGCACAGAGCAAACTGTAAAAACATCACAGCCTTGGGGCAGCCACAGAGGCCAAAGTGCAGGTGTACTTGGTGAAATACTAATACCGTATTTTAGCCCGGTTCCGTGGGATCCCGCAAGCCCACAGAACCTGGGGCATTATTCGGTAATACAGTCAAGTGGCAAAGAGGCAGGAAGGAGATTTGGTTTTCATCCTGCTGGATGGTTTATTCCATGCTGTACAGCCGAACTCCAAAGCAAATCTGAAACACGATCCCGAAGATCTCAGTTTTACCCGGGGCCAGGGGGAAAGGTGGGATTAGGGAATGGGGACCAACGGGAGAATGCCAGGGGAGTGACGAGGCTGGCAGCCAACCGGGAGATTCAAACCGGGACAGACCATACCAAGGAACAAAGCATCCCAGGGGGAGTGCTTCGGGCCGCCCCTACACAAAGGCATATTCACCGATCCCCACAAACTACCATTTTGTCACTGGACCGATAACCATGTATGCAGTGCCAATCCTGTTAATGAAAGGCAGAGCAGAAGCAAATACCGTCCTCTTGACCCTTGGGCTCCTGAGCACGACCGAGGTCCGAGGATGTTTGGTTGTGTTTTCATACATGCATGTGCTGCACATTACCTGTATGTCCACGTGACTCTGGCGTCTCTACAGACAGAGTATTGGTTTCTATTGATACACACAGATTTTTTGGTGTCTACCGATCAGGAGTGAGTCAGGCTTGTGGTGACAGCTGCCAGTTTTGCTCTGTAAATGCAATTGGCCATTGATTTGGAAGAATATAGTAAAAAACAATGATACAATATGTGCTGTTCCTCCTGTCCCCCTAAAAGAGGGAAGTTTCTGGCCCCACAGCTTGAGGACTGCCAGAAAAACAGTTGATTTTGCATCCAACATAACTGAGGTATGGGAAAGAACAGGTAAAGGATCCTCCAACAGCAAATCTGCCACGGGTGGAGAAAGTTTCTGTTCTGTCAGAAGCTGCTTGACACGAAGCTGCTGCCTCCGCCGCTCCACTGCTCATTTCTGCCTCTCCTCCTACTCCTCCTCCTCCTCCTCTTCCTCCAAATCCTTTCCTCCCCCAGGATGAACCAAACAGCAACAGCAAATTTTGTAGAGCTAATCGAAGTCAGGGCTAACAGCTTCCAGGAGAGGTTTGGAACAAACAGCTGGGGCTGCTGGCAGAGGTTAGAGGAAAATGTAAAATAATAATAAAAAGCAGTTATCATTTGTAAAAGGCTGACTGGCTACTGTTTAACAACCCTACCTGTGACCAGGATGATACTAATATTAAAACCAGGGATATCAGTGATGGCAAGTGCTTGGAAAACGTTACATTTAAGCACAAAGGCTCTTAGAGGATCAGTTCACATCTCGCTGACATACAGCTATCAGGCCACTCAAAGTCTCTAAGATATATGAAGCAATTGAAAGGACACATACTGTAATTACAGGGATATACAGATATGCATGTTTCAACCTTAGCTTCAGAGCAATAAATCCTTGCAAGGTAGATAAATCTTTGCTTGGTAAGAGAGGACTCTTGCCGCTGGTTCCTGTAAAGTAAACGTGCTCTCACATTAATAAGCTTTTAAAGTGAATAGTTTCATTGATTTTGGTGGGGTTCCTTGCAGAAGTGAGGATTGTAATGTTTCTTCCAAAGAAATCTGACCGGGGCACATTTTTTGCCATGTATTTCAGGCACATTTGCAGTAAAATGTAGTAACTTTTCCAAATTGAGGGGTCAGTGTGTTTCATTATTAAGCCAATGATCTACCACAGGCAGCATATTTCTACAGAGTAGTCCTTGATACATTTCCTGCCAGCAGGTAAGACGTGATGGTTTTCCTATCACACAAAGAAATAACCATGCCAATATTATCGTTTCTTGCACCCTGCATTTACTGCACCAATGGATGAAAACTAAGGGCACAAGGTTCACAAAATGCCAACAACTGAGTGTGTGTATCTTCAGGGCTTACCATTGTGTAGTCAAAGGATTGACTTGATCTGGTTTTTACATGGGCAAGTGGTTGCCTTAGCCATGGCAGAATTGCCTGGAAGTTCCAAGTCCATTTCAGACTGTAGCATCGCTCTGACTGGCACTCAGTGGAAGCATCAGAAGAAGATGCAAACACCACAGATATACCCAGGTGTTTTGCCAGTCCCTGTCAGCTAACAGCTGGCTTGTGCTCTGGAAAACCTAACTCCGTTTGTCTTTCTGTAAACATGTTATCCTTTTAAAAATTCCTCTGCCTCCAAAGTACTGTGGCAGTGCTATCCTCAGATTAATATGTAATGCTAAGAAATCCTCATACTGACTTTCTTATTTCTTTCCAGGCTGTGAAGAGTAAGTAGCACTATTTAACCTACCCCTCTTTTGCCATTATGCTGTGATTGTCTCCTTGCAAGGATAGCTGTATCCGTCTACCTCTCCTTTGCATGTAAACCTTTTCACACTTCCAACCGTTTCTGCTACCCATCCGTAGCACCCATTTATTTCCCCCACAGTTATGTCCAGGTAAGCAGGTCCAGCTCAACCACAGCATGGACTATTTCGTAGTATTCCTGCGCCAGTCTACACGTAGGGGTTGGCATTCTTCTTATTCCGTGCCAACAAGATCTTTGGATTGTTTTTTCCTATTCTCTAGACAGTCTGTGACCCTGACGGGCTCAGTCACTGGCAGGGACTATTTAGACAACACAAATAATTAACCCTTAACTAGCTGAAGCCTCCAAGTCTAGCCGAACCCTTAAGCAAGGCTTAAGTTAAGCTCAGTGAGGTTCGGGAAGCTCGGTGGCTTGCAGGATTGTCTCTTTTTTTCCTCTGAAGTACTTTTCCAATTAAGCAGTAGTTCAGAAGAGGCTGTGGGATTTGGATCGTTACAGGTGACAGTCCTTGGGAGCTCTGAGGAAAGGGCCGGAGGGAATAGTCCCCTCTTTCACTTGAGCAATGAGGTGACTGCCCTGGAAATCACTTCTTTTAGTGCCTTATTAGTATTCTGACACACTGCTCATCCTATTAAAAATTACCTTGTCACCGGTGCCTTTACTAACTGTCATAAGCATGGATGGGGCATTAACAGGCAATTCATTAGCTGTGCTCTGTTCCAACACTCCGAAGCTGTCCGCAGCTGCTGAGGAAGGGTTTCTTCTGTAGGGGATGGAGCCTGCCCTAGAAACAGCCAGAAAGATGCACGCACCTTTAAGTAGGTGGCCTAGGCGTCACAGAATTATTTTCCCCAGTGTTGCCTGCTGAGCAAGATCAGGTCCGTTTCCCCTCTGAGGCAGAAAAAGGTGGGGAAAGCCATAAAAATAAAGGGACTGTCAAGGACATGGGCAGGACAGGAGCAGAGAAGTATTTCGAAGAAACAGCATCGCTGCTCTTCACCCCAAATATTTCTTGTACTTTTTCAAAAAGGATTCCTGGAGGGAAAAAAAAAGGTGCAGAAAAGTATTCCATTTGGCCTGGGAATCCAAATTCATGAATTAATTTTTCTTTTCTTTTAAAGATAGTGGTTGTTGGTATTTTATTAATTAATTTCAATTATGGGGATTAACAGTACAGCTAAAGATACAGAAACTTTACAGAACTTCTTAAAGATAAAATCCCAAAGAAGTATGTGGGAACTACTGTTTAAAGATCTACACCCCCTCTGTAATTTTATTAGAGCTGTGGAAATAACTGTTTCTCTTGGTTCACATTTACAATAGTAACTCTTTGGACATGAAGAAATATCAATTTTTAGTTTCTTTTTATCTTTGAAATTGCTTTCTACATCCAATATAGGTTAATTCTGATCCTAAAGTGAAATTTCTTCTATTAGTTTCTCTCTTTAGGGCTGTGGTGTCTTGCACACCCCACCTGACTCAGGGCATCCTACAAGAAGGCTTATTCATATGTATCTTCTTTGGTTTTGTTTTTGTTTCTATGGAATATAATATGCAGGAAATCTGCATAATGCCTTTGTGTTTGAGAAGAGGAAACCTCTTCAGTGAGGCATTCTCTGTGCTTAAATTTAGAGAACAGAGTATAAAAGCAGTTACATGGAAGCACAATCCAGAGTTATCCTCTGCCAAAAACACCATCTCAGCTCTCTAGCTGTAACAGACCATACATGGGGGAAGCAGCCTTCACCCTCTGCTCTACAAGCATAACTCAGAAGGAGAGCCATGGAGAGATCACCCTGACATCAAGTGGGATTAACAGAGCTAATCCATGAAATCATCACATGTAAGGGATTCTTTGGATCAGATACATTCACAGAATGGGATCATTTCCTTTTAAACGTGCTCTGCTTTCCCTTCCAGGGTCTGCATTTCCAGGTGCAGACAAAGCATTTTCTGAGACATCATTTAACCACTCACAGTCCTGCAAAGGGGTAGCTGTAGGTTTATGCACAGTAGAGGCCAACGTCAATCTGCAATGAACTCTAGAGTTCATAATGAAGAACAGGTGAGAAATCAGTTTCCTGCTCTTTACCAGGGGTACAAGGAACAGTTTTGGGACCTGGCTCCTCAGTAGACATCATAAATAACTACACACAAAGCAGGAAAAAAAAAAAAGCTTCTCTATTTCCATGAGTTAAGCACATACTTTAGGAATAAGTTAATCACACTGTTGTTTCCTGTCTCCTACCAATAAAAGGAGACTTACTTTAAGTATGGTACTTACTGGTCTCCAACAGACTCACTTAATTTTCACAAAGAACTGTTGGATCATGTTGGCAAAATCCACCAGCTCACTGACTCCAGGTTTATTGGAGCTGCCAGATCCTGTGTGATGGCTTCCCAGTTGGGAATCAAGGCCTGGAGAACAGAAGCCTGCAGGACCGCCTACAGGAATGAGAGGTATCCCATGGCAGGGACCTTGGCAATGTCATTCCTTTGGAGACCAAGTGTGCTATTAGAGCAGCCCTGCAAGAGACGCACCTGCCCGCAGTGGGTGTAAAACCCTGCAGCCCAACAAACCTTGTTGTGATCACGTTTCACCTGCGCTGCCAGTTCAAAACATGGCAGTGCTGATCCCAGAGATCTGCGGTGGCATTTCTGCCCCTAAACCACACACACTCTGATAACATTTGGGTCTCTAATTCCTACTGAAGTGCTTAGCTTCCTTGAGACCTCTCAGAGATTTCAATGCCTTTGACGCAAGTAGGTTCCTCCGCAGCTTCGATGGATCCACCCTAAACACCGAGCTTTTCATACCCGCAGGACCCCGCTGAGCCCCGGGCATCACCCACAGCCGACATCTGACGGCTCACAAGCCATCCTGAGAGCAGGGGCTGCAAGAGGCGCCGCTCGCCATCCATCACTCCATGGGGAGAAGCGGCGGAGGGAGCGATGGGCTCCGACCCCTGTCCGGGTGCCGGCTGCGCGCCCCGCGGAGCCGCCGTCGGGCGCAGCCAGCGGCGGGGCCACCTGCCCGGAGCGCGGCTGACACCTTGTGGCTGCCAGCCCGCACGTCGGCCCCGGGCGGCGGGCAGCGACAGGCGGC
>VZTI01003812.1:378993-416287 GCA_013397865.1 Struthidea cinerea
GGATGAGCCGCGTTCGCTCGGACACCATTCATCCCCCGAGGAGCATCCCTGCCGCTGCCCGCCCCCGCAGCCCCGCCATCCGGCGCGTGGAAAGGCTCCGCGTCGGCCCAAATCGTTCGGCGCCAGAACTGGGACGTGGGAAAAGGCCCGTTGCGGCAGCAGGACACGGGCTCGGGGTGTCTCCCTGCCTGGCAGTGGGTTCTCAACGCTGCTGCTGTTCTCCCACCTTTTCTTTGAACTCACCTTCCCGATGCTCCAGCTGCAATCTGCACCGCAAGGCGCCCTGGAGATTTCGGGAGCTAATATTAACCACAAAGATCATTTGTGTCTGTCTTGTCAGAAAGCACAAGAACGTGCTTTGGACAAAAGGCTGGTTGAACATGTACTGTGCCATCCTCCATCTCTTTGGGGTCCTTCTAAGACCTGGTGGTCTTTCTTTTCCTCAGTAATTGCCAGCAGCATCTGTAACTAAAAAAGAAAAAAAAAAAACCCGACATACATTTTTTTCTCAGAGGTGTTGTGTGGTTTTACGTCCCCACTTTGCATTTGGAGTACAGGAGCAGTGCAGACTGTGGTAATGAGGCTGGCTGGCTGGCCATCCTCAGCCCAGCTGGGGTGAGTGGCAGAGCCTGGCAGAGCCGGCTGGCACATTCTGGGGACATCATGAACTCAGGTGATTGCCAGACTCCAAGGTGAATTACAGAGGGAACTCATCTGACTTCGCTCATGTGGCATTTCATTAAAGGACTTTGTGCCGATCAGAATGATGGAGCATAGGCCAGCGTGTTGGCTCTGCAGGCTAATTAGTCTCTCAGACCTTCTGCTCCTCTGGAAGTCCCAGTCCGGCTGGGCAGGATGGGGCTTTGTGTTGCTCGTGTCAAGTGGCCAGGTTCCACATCTGTGGTGCTGGTATTTCACTGGTCTGCGGGGCTCTCATTTGGCCTATAAACCACAAACATCTGCTGGGGTTATGGTCGGCTTGTTGGCTGATTTCAGCAGGGGTGGTGACCTGCTGTACTAGTCAATCAGTTCTGGAAGAGCAAACTGGATGCAATGCAGAGGAGTTTGAGAGAGCAGGGAAAGCACTCAGCCAGTCAAAAACAAAAACTAGGTTCAAAAGAGAGCTGCGCAAGTGGTAAAATGCTGCTGCTTAATAGCCTGGGAAAAGCACATACTTGTGCCCAGGTGTCCTTGGTGTTTTCCACACATTCTCTCCCTCAACATAAGCTAAATATTATTTTTTAACGCATGTTGACAATAGAGCATGGTAGTTTATCAATCCAATAAGGTAAGCAAAAGTCTAGAGTCACTTAAGAGGAAGGAAATTATGAGAAGAAAACGTGCCTCACTCCCACACTGATAAAGTACACTTAATTTGATTTAGTCAGGGAATAGTTTATTTTAAAGTGATATAACAGCAATAAATTCACCGTAATAGCTCAGATCGCAATGACATCTTCAGCTGTTAATGCAGATGTCATGTGTGTCTCACAGAAATGTCATCATAGTTTGGCAGTTTGAGGAATGATGTATAAGAGACTAACTCTGCTCTCCATCACAGCAGTACTGGCTGGAAGAGTTTCACCGACCCTTCCCTCTACTTTCTTTGGATTGACGCAGATAGACACTAAGACAGGAATGGACTGTCAACGCTCTCAGTGTTCAGGCTCATTTCTTTAAAAAAGAAGTCCCTGCCACTGGTCTGATTCACCTCTCTTCTGTGCCAGGGTAGATCCACACTGATTCTGGAGGATTTGCACTGGCCGACAACAGAGATGTCCTTTCTTAAATGAAATATATAAAGTTCTTCCCACATAAATTCAGTTTAGATGCAGGAGTTTGGGTGAAGAACTGTTGAAGCGACTTATCCCACCAGTTATTCTATAGTCTCACTGAGAATTTATTTCCAGGTCAAGCAGGGCAGTACATGCCGAGAAGGCAAGGCTGGAGCACAGCTCTGTGTAAATAATACCTTAGGCCTGAACTGGACCAATTTCTGCTGGCAAAACAGACTCTTTTTTCAGGAACTTGGTCCAGTTGGGACTTCCAGCAAATGAAAGTATTTTATAGTGCAACCTTGTAAAATACTTATGGATTTTGAAAATAAACAAATAAAAGCAAAGATACTGTTCCTGTGCCTCAGTGTCTGATAATTTCCCAGGAGCATGGATGGCTGAAAAAAGATCTCTTTTCTCGTGGTTACATACCCTGCTATTTCAGGGATGTCACTCACTGGACTGCGTTATCAAAAACATTTAATGAATCTTCCCTTGGGTTTGCATTCCCAAAGAAAGCCACAGCAGCCCAGATTGCAACTTAAGGCAGCCTAACTGCTTCTTGAGGCCATGCTTACCCTGCTGGGCAACCTCTTTAAGTCTCCCCAAAATGCAGAGGAGTGCTTGATCCCCTTAGGAGCCCTTAAAAAGCCCAGCCAGAGTGTCCGCCAGCATGCATCCCTGTCAAAAGACAGGGGCTGGACAGGAGCAATGTGAGGAGACTTCTGTAAAAAGCAGCCTGCAAACCTGTGAGCTTAATGGACAATGAAATACATGGTACTTTTTTTTTTAATCAACTGTTGTAAGTATTACAGTAGGGAATAAAAATTTCCATTAGATTCTATATGGTGGGAAGATTATCTCTTTCTTTTGAATTCTCCTGGATTTTCCTGTGAGAGCAAATGTGTCTGACTGATAGTGTGTGGCTATCAGACACAAGGAAAATTATCTAATTTATAGCCTGCACTGAGAAAGCTACCAGCAGCAGAATGAAATAGTTCTCCATATGGTACTATAAAGCTTCCAAAAACTATAGTTAAAGAAAACAACAATGCTCACAGAGAAATTCTCCTTTCGTAGATCAAGGAAGGGGTTACAGCAACAAGGCTGGTAAAGACTCACAAGAAGGAACGATGTCTTTGATTGTCTTAGATGAATTTATAGCTTTTATGTACAGGATTACAAGTATTAGATGCATCTTTGTGCTAACAGGGCTCATGTTTTGAAGTACAAGAAAACTCTACAGTTACATTCTGTGGAGGCTTCCACAGTTTGCCAAATGGAAAAACATTTGGAGGTTTGGAAAAATCTTGCACATAAATTACTAAAGGCACGAAGCGCCTGAAAGATGGATGAAATCAGAAGCCAAGGAAAAGCAGTGTGTGTGCCAAGGAACAAAAAAAAACATGTAATGATTTCTTTTAATGACTCTCCTGCAAAATGGAGAGCAAGCTTCCAGGGCATGTCATATTCTCATAAAAGCAGCTTGCCTGGGTGATGAGAAATGCTCTGTAAGTGGTCAGACCGAGACCAAATTTTTCATCCT
Organism: Struthidea cinerea; assembly: GCA_013397865.1. Taxonomy (NCBI): domain Eukaryota; kingdom Metazoa; phylum Chordata; class Aves; order Passeriformes; family Corcoracidae; genus Struthidea; species Struthidea cinerea. The sequence continues at coordinate 382,315 of VZTI01003812.1, forward strand.
TTCTGCACGTAGCTCTCCATTGATTATGTTAAGTGCTACCCACTGGTTAAAAACACAGCAAGCTCATTGTCTCTGGCTGTGGCAAAGGGTAGCTACACACTTGCTAATTTCCTGATTTATGGCACCCTATAGAAGGAATTGAAAATGGGCACAAGGCGGGGACACACACACGCTATTAGAACAGAGGGAGATCAGGAAGTTTGTGATAAAGAAAAGGCAGGTTCTCATCTGACATGTAATCTCTCTTTTGGCTTGAAGTAAACCTGCTCCTTCAAGGCTATGCCATCAACAGGGCCTGGCTCAAGTTTCACCACTAAATCTGAGTCAACAATCTCTAATCTGGACACTGGGCTCAGGATTCAGGCTCAGGTTGCAGTTGGAAGCAGACAACAGGGACACAGGGAGGTGGGGGTCAGGGGGAGTGGGGAGAGGAGGAAAAAGACAATCTTTGTTTCTCACTTGACTGTCCGCATAAGGCTGAATTGAGGTAATTTTATTTTTGTCATCTCTGAGATAAAACTTTGCACCTCTCTGGCCTTGAAGTTGCCTTCCTGACACTTATATTAAATACAGAAGATATATGTCCGAGAATGGGGGACATAAGTTTGTGGAGCAGCTCAGATTTGGAGTTCTTTTCATCTTTCTGACATGTGATACCGTGACATAAGCTGCCTGTGGTGGGGTTGCTATGCAGATATACAGTTTCTGAAAAGTTACACCAGGAAAACTAAAACCTACCGATGGACTTAGCATTTCACAAAGAAGCGGGATAAAATGTGTGGCAGTTAGACTCAAAAGCTAAAAAAGGTGAATTAAACTTTCATGAAAACAATCTCCCTAAAAAACCAGAAAGGATCAATAGGTATAAAAGTATCTTGTTGCATTCCTAGCCTTTGGGCTGCTGACCTAATCCTGCTACTGTATATAATAAAGGAGACCCTGTGTGTTTAATGGCAGGGACAGAAAGAAGTGGGAAATACTTGGGCACTGTTCCTCCTAATTTCACCCTCTTCCTCCCTCTTTGTTGCTGCTTTGCCATAATTTTATTTTGAAAAATAAAGACTAGAATAAAAAATATGTTGTCTGAGGCTTCCAGCCAAAAATGTGCCAGCACTTTCCCTTCCCACCGCCCCCCCAATCCTCCTCAAACTCCTTAGGCCAAAAGCCTTAACAAAAGCTGTTTTCTGTTTGGAAGATCTCCGGGTCCTGCGCTCTCTTTCCTAACCCCTAACACAGGAAATTATTTTATAATTCACGATATTAAGGAATTCGACTCATGCTCCCCCTCTTCCCACCTCATTCCCTGGATGTCGACCGACAGTAAGCCTGTGGGCTGGCACCCATCCTCTCTGACCCGTCTGTGTCAGCTCCTCTACCTGACCCTGCCTGTAAATCATCCTGCTGGACCTCTCGTGAGGGTGTAAGGGTGGCAGGGAGCTTTCCCCAGCATCCAGCCGTGCTTCAGCACCCAGGTGCCTGCTCAGCCTTGAGTTTTGGGAGATACCTGGGACTTATATAGTGTGCTGCTCCCGAGTCCTCTGTGTGTGTATGTGTGTGTGTGTCCCAAACATTATATTTCACATAATGCCTGTCATGCCAAAAACCATGCTAGCAACAGGGATGCAATAAATCAATCTCCTTCAGCAAGAAGTAGAAACTGCACCCCTCTGCCGAGGTACTCAGGAGAGGGCAGATAATGCGAAGGCCCAGCATCACCCAGCACATGTGGGGCAGATGCCAGGGCAGCTCTGCCAGCCTGGAACATGCTCCCCCGCTCCAAAGCTGGCTGGCTGATGCTGTCAGTGCTGCTGCCCCAGGGAGCTCTTTGGCTGCCTGCCCTCCCTGTCCTGCTGAGCTGAGGGCCCGGGAAGCATGGAGGACAGTGGGGCTGCAGCAGGCTGAACTCCTGCAGCTGGCTTAGGGAAGGCTCCCTTTGATTCAAAGGTGGGCTCTGTAATGGGTCAGTAAATGCAGCAACTCTAAAGCCCTTTTTGGGAGGAGGGGCAGATGCCCTTGCTCCAAGAGAGAGCCTCAAGCACTAATAGGAGGATTGTGCATCCTCTTCCTGACACTGTGGATGTCACATCCACGTCTCTTCCCTGAGAAGTAAAGAGAATCTCTCCTGCCTTTCTTGGCATAGCTTGTGTCCCAGTAGACCAGCCAGGACAGATTGTATCACATCAATTCTGGCCTGGGACATGGGAAGGGATAACAGCCTCTCTCAACTACTTGTTTTGCATGTGCCTGTGTGGGCTCGATTCCTTCAGCTGAGGAAGGGGAGTGAAGCTGAGTCTCCTGGTCCCTCAGCAAACGCCCAGAGTACAACACTTTTCTGGAAAAGAAGGCAGCATTCCTTCTCCCTCAAGCCTTTTTCTTTTACTAAATATGTCCAGCAAGGTCCTTCAGAAGCAGGCCTGCTGAGCACTGGGCATCACAACACACCTCTGTCCTCAGCTATCTTACCAGCGAATAACAACCAAGCTTTCCTTCCCATCTGGGGCAGGATCCCACCTGCAGCGTGGGCTGCCCAGATGCCAGGGAGCCCCAGGAGGGAGCAGGTGAGGCTGTCCCTTCTCCTGTGATAGTCATGTGCCTGGACTATTGATGTAGGGACACACAACTTTTAGATGTTTGCATCATTTGTAAAGAAGGGTCCTGGGCATCTGGCTTTTGGCTGCCTCTCCATGTCTTGAGTATCCTTGGAAAACTTATTTCAGTAGGGCAGTGGCTGAAGTGGCTGGGACACTTACCTGTTTCAGTAGATAGGTGATGCTTTAGAGACCTTTAGGGAACAGCTTGGAGAAAAGAGACTGTCAGCAGCCTAAGTTACTCTTTTCTTCTTCCTTGTGGCCGAGTCTGTTCCTCACAGTGTCACAGAACTTCAAGTCCCAACAGGTCCTGACTGGTCAACATGACAGTCTGAGGGGCACCCCTGTATCAGACACCCTGTCCCCCCTGAAGGTGCTGCAGTGCACTGCACTCAGCATCCATTGCACCTCTGAGGACCCATGCCCCCACCATTGCTGGAAGCAAACAGCCAGAAGCTGCTGTTCCGCTGTTTTTCCCAGCTGTGTTTTGCTGATGCTTCCCATGTTTTGTGCAAAATGTCCCAGTGTTGCTCAAGGTAGCAATGCATTTCTTTGCCCAGTACCACAAAAGTGACAACTAAAATGCGTGCAAATCTATGTAAAGCAGTTCTCCCCATTTCAAAACATTTGAGCCATTATGGTCAGTATGAAGCAGGTTCAACTCAATTCCTGATTCTCTCTCCCTCAGCTGCACACGTGTGGATACTGAGTACCACCTTTCCTTACTCACAGATCCCACATATCAAGTCAACTTCCAGTGAGAGTGGAAGGCATAACAACTTAAGAGACTGCTTCTTTTCTGAGTTACACCTCTGTAAATCCAGAGCAATTCCAGGGGAATCAAACTGAACCAGAATCAGCAAATTTGCTCTTAGTTTGCACACAAAATATTTGTCATAGTTATTATTAAATGATGTCTTTATATTCCAGGTCTATTTTTAAAACAAAGGCAATGAAGTTTGGGCATCCAGTTCTATATATGGACACTCCAAATGGCATTGAAATGCCTCATGCATGTGTTTGGCTGAGTGTTGATTTGAGTGTCCAAATATGGACCTCAGAATGGGATATCTCACTTGGATAAGCATCCTTGCAAATTTGGCTCACAGCACTTATTTGAACAAAGCAAATTTATTTCTATCATTTAGCACGGAAAAAGCACGAATTGTTTTCATTTTGAGGGACATCCTTATTCACGGAATTGAGCCACTCAAAAAACTGTCATGTGTAGTAGTTCTAAATAAAATAAAGCTTTCAAAATCATCTAAGACAACACAGGAGGAAATTAATGCAGAGTGCTTGCAGCATGCAGACCCCCTTTTATCACAAGGGCAAAATTCTCGCTGACAGCAAGAATTCAGTGCTAGCAGAAGGGCCCGTGCAGCTTGAGCACAGCACACTCCCGCTCTGCCCCGGCGGTGTGAAGGGATGCACGCACGGCCGGCTGCTCCAAGACCCGAGGCAAAACCGCCTCTCTCTGCTCATGGAGACAGTCTCTGCATCCCAAATCCGTACATGTGCAAGAGCTGGAGTGATGGCTGTTGCACACAGGAACCTACCCCTGTATCTGCCAGTGCACAGGATTTTCTTTGTCTGGCTCCTTCATGGTGAGTTCTCCAGGAAAGAGCTTGGCTTGGCTATTAGGTCTTAGTGCTTAATAAATAATGTCAGCAGCAAGCGAGCACCGTTCTGCAAGTGTTTGCTGGGTTCCCATTAATTGCAAAGGACCTTTACATCCTTTGTGTAATTCCATTCATTTTGTTGGCATCATACAAGGGATGGATTTGGCCTCAGAAATAAAGCAGGTTTCTCTTGAATAATGTATTGTACCATTTGGTCTGCATTTTCCTCAAGGTTTATGTATACTTGGATATTTCTCCCCATATATGCAGCTGGAGATGTTTTTTCAATAGCAAACAATGAACTGATTCAGCTGTCCAAAGCAGTTGTTCACATTCTGAATTTTAGGGTAAGATGTTAAGAAAGTATAAGGTGAGCAAATTCTCAGGAAAGCTAAGCTAAGTTTGTGATCAGTGGAAACATGTGAAGCCAGCTCTAGCCTAGATCACTTTCTCTACCTCTGCTGTCCTGATGATTTTTGACAAGCTGATTCCATTTCTGGAAAAGAAAACCAGTTCACCAGAGAGGAAGATTTCTCTAAAGAGTCTGTTGTTTTTCAGAAGAGTGAAAATGTGTGCTAACAGTTCTGGACCACTGACAAAAGCAAAATCAATACACACGGCCTTCGTTTTACAGCCAAGTTCAGATGAATAAATAGAGATGCAGCAAGCTGTTTACTAGGGAGACAAGCTTTACTCTACGTGCCCTTCCAAGCAGGCACGCTTAGGCTCTTGTTGTTTGCCTTACATGGCTGGTTAACGAAATCAGTCAAATAGTTCCAGAGCTCACCGGACACTTCCAAGCCCTCCATCAGCAGCGCTGGCTGTGCTGGCCAAGAGCTGGGAAGCAAACGCTACTGTGTGAGATAGCTGTTGCACAGGTCTGGGGGCACTTGGGAGGAGTTTGGTCCTTTGAAGAACCTCTGATTTCAGGGGGAGTCTGTGCACAGAAAAGCCCCATCCTCACAAAAGGCAGGCAGAATACTCTCTGTATGCTGCCCCAGATGCAGCGTGAGGAAACTGTGCTTGCACAGATCCTCTCGAGATCAAGGAAGCTGCAGCCACCACATCTATCCAGGGATCTTCTCCAAGATCAGGACCTAACTCTGCACTGTGCTAAGTGCAGGGATTTTCTCCCCATGCCTTAAGCACTGCAGAAACTGAGAAGTGTCAAGGGAGGCATGAAGATGGAAGGGACATAGATACACCTTTCAAGGACAACTTACACATATTTTTCTGTGGCTTCAGACTCAGGGGTCTTTTTGTCCACGACCAGGCAGGTAGAGGAATGAATAACTGCATGCACAAAGAGGGGGGAAAAAAAAAAAAGAAAAATAAAACAACAGCACATTTAAGTGCATTTTTTTCTTGGAGATTTATTTTGTTTTAATAAATCTGACACCAGTCAGGGAGAGAGAAAAGCGTTGCAAGACCAAAAGGAAAGCAGAGCACGCTAAGGGTGCTTCAGATTCTTGCTCTCTTGAAGATGTTTCATCAAAATGTCTTTGAGCTCTCTCCCTAGACTCAGGAGTTGTTGGATTCCCCCCACCCACCCCCTTTTTTTTTTTGTTGGTTTTTTTTTGTTTGTTTGTTTGTTTTTTTTAAAAAGCGAGCTTACTCGCCCGGTGTGATTTCCAAGCTTTCACAGCTCTAATAAATAAGGAGCACCTGTAAAACAGTAGCTTGACTTAAGTGAATCTGTACAAAGGAAAATATAGAAATACAGTATATACATAGTGCTCATAGTGCACCATCACTACAAGGCTCTGGTTCAACTGACCCTGCTGCCCTGCTCCCAACACCACTGACACAGAGCCTCTGCTCCTGCAAACTGCTCCTGTCTTCCCCGCAGCAGCCTTATAGAAAAGGTGTACTCTGAACACTCAAGAGTGAACAATTGCTTTATTCGAGTTAGTAAACAGTTACACTGAATCACAAGGTGATCTGAAATTTTTTTTAAGTTTTTTTCTTTCTTTTTGATTTTTTGTGGGGTTTTTATGGGTTTTTGTATTTTTTTTTCTTTTCTTTTTTTTTTTTTTTTATTTTTTTTTTTGTCAGAATGGGATACTCCACAACTCTCTTACCAATTCAGTGCCAGTATAACATGCTCTAGTGTACTTTTGGACTCTTGGCTACAACTGTACAAGTGCACACAAGTAAATTCTACCCTGTTATCCTCCACCCACTGATTGAGGATCAAATTGCACATTTCTCTTAACCATGACAGGAGAAAGCAAACAGTGAAACAGAATCATGGGGGATCTTTCTCACTTTACCCTTGTTTTCATTGGTTTGTCCATACCATTCTAATTATCATGAAAGGGCTATGCATATGGAGAGATTGTCTCACTGCCTTCCTGGATCACTGAAAACCATCAGGGTTGAAATTTCATCCAAGTCTTTCGTGACGCCCAGCAAATATTCCCCTCAGATTATTTTACACCTTGAGGGAATTTTGGTCTTTAGTTCAACACTCTTGCTCTGTTCCCAAATGGGGCGCTATTTAGGGGAATTTAAAGAGAAAGCTGAGAAGAATAAACATTTACTGAGTTCTCTTGGCATTCAGTCTCTGAAAAACCACAGTATAAACTATTCATGCTGCTTCTTACATCTGTCAAATCAAAAATTAAAAGCCATAAAAGTGTAACACTGAAAATATGGCATTAGAAAGGATAAAGGTGGCCTTTGTAAAAATAACAAGGAAAGTATATTAGCCAATAAAATATTCTAACTCTTCATTTAAAAGTGCATCATGGGTAGGACAGAGATGACTCTGAAGCATTGCTACTCCAGTATTACCCCTTTCCCCCATCAAAACTTGAATAGGTCCAAAACCATACAATGCAAATCACGATTCTTAGTGTAGCAGCAAAACCACAGCAGTTTTTCAAAGGAAAAACAAAAAATTAAAAAAAATCCGTATCATTGTCCAGTCTCAAATATCTGAACTTCGAAGTCAGTGAGGAAAAAGTACCTATGTTGGTCCATGTGGTTTTTGAAACCCGGGTGAAAAATCCCCCCCAGCAAGAAACCAAGAGGAAAAAGCGTTCCGAGAGGAGAAGAGGGGTGGTCGCAGGAATGCTGAGCACACTGTGTGGATCCATGATGTGCTGTCTTCTGGGTCAAAGGCACCCATGGGACCGAGACTTCCTCGGAGGGGCTTCATGACAGGAAGCTGCTTTCTTTGCTGGACTTTCAGCCAGAGGGGGTGGTGAGCGGACCAGCTGGTGTCATTCGGTGGAGTGACGTGGTTTGCTCTGCTCCCTTTCTCCATGCAAGGTACCCTGTCAGCGAGTGCTCCTGCAAAGCAGACAAGCAGAGGGGGTCAGGGTGAGCAGCAGGAGGCTCACTGCAGGCAGGCTGGGCAGTGCCTGAGCTCAATTCCCACACAGCCTCACGGTGGGCAGGCAGCCAGGCTGAGGCACAAGTCCACCGCTTCAGCCTCGCCTGCCCCTTGTGCCTCAAGGGCCATCGGGACACACAGCCTTCAAGGTTGCTGGAGTGGAAGATGAAGGAATTCCTGTGATAAAAAGGTGGAAACTGATACATTTATAGTTCATTCTCAACAACACCTTGGCAGTTATATGCTCCTGAGTCTTAGTTTTTCTAGGGGCTACTGCAAGATACACCATTGCTTCATGTGCTCCTGCTTCCCGTGACAGCTGACCATGTAAGCTACCTAGCAGGCATTGTCCCCTCTCTCTCCCTACACAGTGAGCTTTGGACTCTATCTCCTTGGATGGGATCTGCTGTCCCCTACAGATTTGGACTGAAACCCTGCAGTACTTATCAGCCTTGTTTTGGTGCTGGGGCACATTTTCCTTCTCACTCTGCTCCACGATCTCCCCTTCACACTGGCTTCTCTGCAATCCCTCTCAACAATATGCCTGTATCCCCTTGCCAAACCTCCACCCTCCTCAAAGCAGAGACTGGAAGGCACATTGAATATGTCGACCAGCATAAACTTCCATGGCATGGAGGCCACTATATCTAGGTTAAGGAGCAACGTTTGTGCTTTCAGGCAATGTGCCCAGTGAGATGAGCTTCTTTGTGTCTGCAGAGAGCTGTGAACAAGAACTAGACTGAGAATTGGGATGTATCCACCTACTAAGGTGAAGTACACAGCTTCTTTCTGTCATATTTTTTGGCTTGAAGTCTTGGTGTAAAAAGGGAAGCAGAGCAAATTAAACCTGTAGTGTCTGTATGAAACCTCACTCTACTACTCTCTTTCCAACATCAATGGAAATTAATTTCCATCCCTCACTAACCAGTCTCATGGTACATGGTACAGACCAATAAGGGATTTGAGAGGGGAGGCATAAAGAAGTTCAGCAGCTCTTGATGCTTTCTGCCTGGAGCAGTCATCTTGCTGTGTAAGTTCCGTCTATTTTCCCCTGCTGCCGATGGACTCAGTGTAACAGGGTGTGCAGAACGGCGAGAAGGACCTTCCCCGGTGACTGGCTCATATGGCAGTAATTGCGTTTGATGAATGCATCTTTGTAGCAACCAAGTTACAAAATAAAAATCCGTATCAGGCATAGCATGCAAAGTTCTATAAAGAAATGAGAACATGCTAGTCATCACTGCTTCAGAGCTCAATGCTATGCACCTCATGCCAGCACGAGCGTGCATGACCAGCACAATAAAGTCAGCTATTTATATCTCCCCCAAAAAAACCCCAAATTACTTTTTAGGAGAGCGACATATGCTCTTCACCCTAGCTGAACCTGCCTTCAACACACATCAAATATTGCTGATCAGATAGAAAAATTGCATCAACCACAAAAGAATTTTCATCAGGATAAAGCCATAGAGTTGAGTTTATGTGAGTTGTGCTGAGGTAAGCACATTGGGTTTTGCTCGCTTTCCAAAGTCAAGTAGGGCTGGGCTGATCCTGGGTTGGAAGATCACCTAGAAGTTAGAGACAGGCTGTAGTTCAAACCCAGGAGACAGCATGGAAAAGATGAGGGGAAGAGAACAAGTAAGAAGGCTCATTTCTGCCCTATTGTTAACAGGGGGGGGAAGGAGAATAACTCAACTGGATGATGACCCAGCTCAAGCAGGTGCTTGGAGGTTCATCTGTGTGGGCTCAGACAGTGATGCAGTGATTCCATGCAATAGGTGAGAGCTGCACTGGTGCCCTGTGTGGCTGTCAGTCAAAACCTGAGCAATCGGCAGCTGTGACACAGGCTGCACCCACCCACACAGAGCTTCCTCTTCGGTTGATGCCTGACACGTGAGGATTTAAGTCCTCGCTCAGAGCAGCACAGAATTAGAGCATGGCAGGTCAATTTGGCAGCTAAGGCAAAGCCTCCCCACTCTCTGCTCCCTCTCTGCAGTTATCCAGCTCTTTCCAGGCGCTGTTGCAGAGCTACAGCCCTTTGTCCTGTGGTGGGAAGCTTGGTCCTGCTTGGAAGAGCCAAATGCTAGAAGGGCTCCTCACCTCCCTGCCCCTCCATGCTGAGGAGCTGGGTGGCTCAGCTGTGGGGACATGTCCTTCTGCTCCCCCACCCCCAAGCACTGATCCCTGTGTGTCTGCTCCCAGCCCTGCCCCAGGAGACAAGCATGGCAGCATGCTCCTGCTGGCAGTGACGGCCACCCGAAATAGCTGCTTTTACACAGTGTCCTCCCCAGTCATGCCCTACCCCCTCAGAGGGGCCGTGTCAGTGACATGGCTTTGGACTCATGCACACATCCAGACACACACACGGTTTTTTCCACGGTTGCTTCCCTGTCATTCTATGGCCCATTGAACATTTCTGTCTCCGGATTCACATCTTATTGTTCGGGAAAAATTAGAGACTGGGTGGGGAAGGCTGAAAAAATCGTTGATGTGGACTGGCATGGCAGAGTTTCCATAATTTAGCACAGCATTTAATTCACCCAGACAATGAATGCTGATGTGCTAAAAGAGGCCTAGTTCATCTGGGACATGCATGGCCCTAGAGTAAAGGCACTGCAATTATTTTCTCAGGGAAACTGCTCTGAAGATAAACCACAAAAGTGCAGCTAAAGTCAGCATGGGAGCAAGCTCAGCCCTGGAAACACTCGGGACTCATCTGTTACTTGTAATAGTTCTGTAATTTTTTCTTTTTTTTTTTTTTTTACAATTCTTAAAGCAGTTCAAGTTTCTTCATTAAAACCTTCCCCTTTGAATACTCTGTGATTTATCTTTCCATGAGCTAACTGAAGGGATGCCACATTGCAAAAGACAGGGAGGACCTTCAGCACAAATGGGAAAACAAGCAGAGTCCTTAAGCACCAACTCTGGATTTCAAAGATAGTGATTTCCTTCTGCTCTGACCTTGTAAGCTAAAGATCGTCCTCAGCTTTGGGTCACCTGTGGAACTCAGGCTCTCCCTTCTACTGAAACATGAGCTGCAGTCTGAGCAGACATTGTGACTTCAGGGAATGCACTGGGGAAGAGCCCTGGGATTTGCCTTTTATGCCTAGGCAGAGGAAGCAGTAAGGACACCCCCAAATCTATGAATTGTTGCACCATTTTCTCCAGTCTAATACTGACAGGGGGTCTCTGGTTTATATTTTGGGGCACTCTGAGGTATGTACATGGATCATGCAGAGAGGAAAATGCCATCACAGTTCTGGACTTCTACTCTCTACACTGGAAGCGTCCCCTATGGCAGACCACAGAGCCTGCCAGGGCCAGTCCTGATTTACACTGGGGTAACTGGGTATATCTCCACAACAACAAGGCAGCCCAGTGTCCCTCAGCTAGTGCAGCCCCAGTGTGTTTGCCAGCCTCGTAAATAGGGTGCTTTGCCCTACTGGTGTGCAGATGTGGCAGAAGATATGATTTTCCTCTGAAAAGAACCAGCCAAATTTGCAACAAGTTCTCCCATTCTAAGCTGGGATAAAGTTGGAATTTTGCAAGGTATTTTTAAAAAAATAACAAAAAACTAAAACACCCTCCCCCCAAAAAACCAACCACAACAACAACAACACCCCCCCAAAAAAACAAAGCAAATCAAAAAGAAAGCCCACACCAAAAAACCAAACCGAACCAAACAAAAAAAATTCCAAAACTGAAAAACTGAAATAGAAGGTAAACCAAATCCAGACAGTTTCTACTCTCCTTTCCTGAAAACAGGCAACCACTGTGATGTGATAACCCTTCTTTAAACCTCCAATTTTGTCTGAATCAGAATAGGAACTTTAACTTGCATTTCAGCTGTCTCCTGTGGGCCTAAACCACTATGCTTTTGGCTATTCCAAAGTTCTTCTCAATTTTCTTATTCAACCTGATCTCTCCAGTAAAACCAGTTATATAGCCAGAGAAAGGCAGTTTAACTCTTGGTAGTGATATGCAGGATGGTGAGGATGGGTATCTTGCTGAGCCATAGCCTGCACCTCCCTCAGAGGGTTCTTCTCCTCACCTGGGCCACACCTGGACCTGGCTTTTTAACCTGAAATGTTATTTTGGGCCACAAAGTTATAACAACTATAACAAAACTTTCTGAAGCAGCAATGAATCTTCTTAGTGAAAAGTTTCAGCATCCTGTATCAGGAAGCAATCAACATTTTCCCATTTTCCCATGAAAAACTCCACTGTCCATAACCATCCAGGACTGCATGCCTCGTACTGTCCCCACAGGGTTTCTCCCTGGTTTTCACAAGCCCTCGTTCTTTTCAAGTCTAAGCAAGAGCAGATGCAGACTCATCCAAAAGCAAGGGGGCATGCTCAGGTGGCAAAAATGTCATGCGGATTATATTGTGGGAGAAGAAAGAGGAAAAACCCACCCAGAAGACACAAGGAGCAAGTGGGTGAGACCTGGCATAGACTTCAGTGCAGTGCCAGGCACCTTAGGGCATCTCCCTCATGCCCAGCACTGCTGGGCACTGAAAAACCTGCATTGGGCCCAAACATTGCTTTAGATTTTCTCTATTTCCCACCTCAAGAAGACAGAAACAATATTTTGACCACCCAGATAACCATTTCAGCAATAATTGGTAAACTGCTTCAAATAAAGCTGAACTGGCGTTTTAACTGATCTTTGAAATTTAGGGTCAGAATTCAAATTTTCAGTGACTTTGTCATGTATCTTTTCTAGCCGTGTTCAGGATTGTCTCAGTTGGAGAATTCCTGTGGGAAAGAGCTTTTTTTTCTCCTCTTTTTGGATAAGGAACTTAGAAGTGGCAGCACAAGTGGTTCATGAAGCCTTATAAATATTTGGAGCATAAGCAGGCAACACGAAGTTTTACATTTAACCACGTGGGCTCCAAATAAATGGCTGAAAATTGCTCTAACCATAGGTTTCAATATCAATAGCCTGATGATGGGATGCAGATCTTTCCAGAGAGATCAGAACTCCATAGTTATTTCACTCAACACTACCCAATCCCTAGACCACCTATTTCTTAATTTATTTCTTTTTTAAATATCTGCCTTCAGAGAAGATGATTACATTACACAGCATGAAAGTCCAAAACTGGGACTGGAAGATGGAGCACAGCAGGGAGTACGGGTGTCCTCTCAGCAAACACAGTTCAGCCTCTTTGCCTTTATATAATTTGTTATTGAAGGTTGGCTCGAATTTAAGGCAGAAATGTTTCAGAAACACTTGGAAAAGCAAGCCAGCTGCAGGGCAGATATCATTACAAATTGAGACACATGTTGTACAGGAATACCATTCTTTTCAAATACCAAAGTTGTGTCTGGGGAAGTAAAGGCATGCAAAGGAGTCGGAGGCAGGGCCTCGATCTCTAATGTGCCGAGGGCCTTCAACTTGCATTAGAGGCACCGAGCGCTGACTGCATGCAGTACTGAGCAGGATCAAGCCCAGATATTTAATCAGCTGTAATTTTCATGGTAGAAGCAAACATTAAATAGCTGAGGGTTCTGCAGAATGTTAGAGGTTACTTCCATTCACGGCTCTCACGAGACGATCACACACGTTTCCCAACACAACTTTCAGTCCTGCGAGTGCAGTGCAGCTCATTATCAAAATAATGTAAATAAGGTCATGATTAGTAGGTCTCAGCTGTGAGGCCTCGACTGGTGGAGGCACCCAGAAACATGCTTACCTTTATAGGACCTAAAAATACACAGGAGAGACTCAGCAGGTAATCTGGAAACAAAAATTGCTTCAGAAAGTCTTGCCTGCCAAGTGTCTGATTTCCTTCTGACTTCTTGCTCAAAGAGCTTTGTTTCTACTTTGTTTCAATCTTCCACTGTGCTTTTTTAACAAGAATTTAATTTCATCTTAAAATCTATGGCTCGCTGCTTGAGTATGTCCAACTTTTTCACAACCACAGTCTCAAAAGTGTTTTGCTCCTTTCTCTCCCACTTTCAGGTATTGCTCGTAATACCAAAAAATAGTCTATAAGCTCCTCATGGTTGTTCAGAGCTCACTGCTCTGCACTGAAGTTGGCGATGGTGTTTCAGGGTCAAGCTTCACAAAGGCTGTGAGGTGCTTAGCTCCTCATCAGGTTTCAGTGGCAATCAGACACATACCATCCAGCATCTCGGCCCCTGCATGTCAAGGCGGTCGTTGTCTAGATGATGTTTATACAAGTGTTTTCACAAGAGTCTGTTTTACTATGGTCTTTGTTGTTAGGGACTCTGTATTTAATTACGAGTTGCGCTTTCCTCCCTGCCCCCATAAAATTTCCCTGCACCACTGATTTCGGTAGCTCGACAGCACAAGGACAGGCTGATGAAGAGCTGGAGTCTCCCCATACGGCTGTTTCACACTTAACACTTTTGAGTGCAGCCAAACTGCTTTGAACCAACTTTAATAATGAGAAGCATTAGACCTAATATGTGTGAAAGTGCCTGATCAGTCTTTAAAGCCTGGCAAACAATTATGAGTAACTCATTGTTTCAATATGAATGTGGGTTGTACCAATTTAGGGAATGGCATGGATTGGATGCTTATTTCAGTTCAAATAATTTTAATTGCATAAGACAATTAAAACTAATAATAGCAAGTAAGCACCAAAATGATCTCTGAAATCAGTGGTCTGATGTTCTGGGAACTGTCAGGTAGACTACAGTATGTAGGTATCATAGGTTCTGCATATTTCTGTGGGTCTGTCAACTGAGCTATGCCTTTTTTTGCTGTCTCAAGTTCTGGCTGTGTGTTTTGTTTGCCAACAGCCCTAGATGCTTACTACCTTTACAAATCAGACCAGGTGTAGTTATTTTCTAAACTGAGCTCAAGAATCAGATTTCATATTTGAAACATATGCCCTAGAAGGTTTTATAGAAAAGCAGGAGGAGCCTATCAGAAATCAGCACTTGCTCCTTTGATTCAAAGAGTGTGCAGTGATCTATGGCAGCGTACCACGAGCCTGCTATTTACTGCCACTGAGACGGAAGTTAGCACTCCCACACCCCGGCAGCAAGATGTGGGAGCTGAAAGCTACCCTGGAAGTATGTCATTTTATACTTCACTATTTTGAGAACCCTTTTTTTCCTTCCTTTTTTTATTTTTTTTTTCCCCAGGAAATCCTTTTTCTGATTTGATATACCTGAGAAGGTATAGAGGCAATTTTGAAACATAAGATCACACTGCTAGAGTCAGACAGCTCTCAAGGGCAAAGCTTCAGTTCCAAGAAAATGTGTTTAAGGCTTTGTGGTGGTAAAAGTCTCTCCTCTCCCCCTTTGGATAAATGGAAAATTTCTGTAGGCTCATAAGAAGCCAGGTGAAGGAAAACTTCTGAAGAAGAAGAGTAGGTGTTAAGTGTATGAGTCCAATTACTCTGCTGATTTAAATTAGTTTGGCATCAGTGGAACTACATCCAGTTAAAATTAGCTAAGGCTCTGGCCCGTAACACCGTGTCAACAAAGATGACTAGCATAGAAATGTGTTCAAATATAGAAAATCTGTTTTCAAGTATATCTTTAAGGTCAAATTTTGTCCTGATCATAGCAAGCTGGGCAGAGGTAAAATGTTGATAGATAGACACCACAGGGACAGAGGAGAGAGAAAATTCCTTAGGCAAGAAAAAGGAGGTTAATTGCCCCTTGCCTCAGGAACCCAGACCAGAGCAGGAAATCTTGTGCTGGACCATGATGGGCAGAGGAGCTCAAAGTGGGATATATATTCCTTCTGCTCTGAACTGAGTGTTCTGCATGTTGTGTATTTTCACAAGTACAATGCATGAACTAGACAGCTGAAGGTTTGGGCCTTTCACTCAGCAGATGCTGACCCCAGGACATACAGGTTGGCTCTGAAGGTGGCCATACACCTACTATTTCCTTTACTTCTGGAAGAAATTCTGCTGACATAAGCAGAAAAACTCCTTCCTTTCCTTACCCCTCTGTCCCCAACACAGGATTGCTCAACACACACACACATACACACACACAGAAGCTGGTTGTGAGTTTAGCATGTGCCACTTCATTTTTTCATTTAGTTGAACATAACTATCATGTTAAATCCAAGCAGACCTCAGTGTTTTCATTTCTTTGCTTTAGGAAACCTTGACATCAAAGCTGGCGGGTTAAAACTGATCCCGCCAGGGCATAAAGCATGTAGGCAGGCAACACTAACACTGCTAATTTTAGAAACTCACATTGCTCAAACTTGAAAATATAACACTCAACAGAATATTCTTCCTAGCTGCATTCCTTTATCATAGCAGGACTTTGGCACCGAGACATCTTTTGATAGTTCTTCAAATTGCATCAAGCTAGAACAGCTTGACAGTCCATGTCCTGATGGAGAACTAAACTTTAACATCAAGGATTATGTTGCTGATTAGCAGTTTCAATAATCAAGTAATTGGTACATTAAATAATCCAGAGATTGGCAACTTGCCGGAAAAGGTCACGCTTGCATTGATTCCTTTTTAGAGAGTCCATGTTGCTATTACATGAATTCAATCTGTCTGTCCAGAACTCTAGCGTAAAAATATTTGGCCGATTTCCTTCTTGTCACACAAGTTGTTGGGAAATAAAATCCAGGAAAAGTTGCACATTAGGGCAATATGTTCAGATTTTCCAATTAGGGTAGGTGAGAAGCAAGAGAAAAAAAGACAATTGGCTGAACTTTTTTTCTCCCAGGTTAGTGTGACCAGTGCAATCAATACAAACCTCCAAGGGCCCAAATCAACACATTTGTTACTGCAACTTCTACCCTCTTTGTACTTTATTAGAATTTCTGTGAGGTTGGGAGTCTCTCTTAAGGGGTCCTCCCCACAACTGGATTGCCAAAGGAGTAGGGTTTTATCTCCCTCCTTCCCTGGGCTCAGGCAGAAGGAACCAACCCACAGATATGGCAGAGGTCAGGGCTGCAGTGCAAGAGGCTGCACTGATGTTTCCTCCCCCTGTTGCCCCCTCTGCACAGACACGGACAGGCTCTGAGCCCTGCTCAGTCCTCACAGGCAGGGAGGGCAGAAATCTAAGGCAGAGCCCTTTTTCTCCCCCAGACTGGCTATGACCAGCAACAGTGAAATAGCAAAAGGGCTCTGCATGAAACCACAGAGTCCTCACCTCAAATCAATCATCAGAGCTGTACAAATCACTTGTGCATGCCTTGAGATGCTCAAAACCCACCCACATTTCACTGAGGTACCCACTGGAATGAGATGGTTACCATGCTGTTTATTTCTGCAGAGTATTCGGAGTATCCTCTTTCCCTTGGAGCACGTAAGGGCCCTGGTCTCCCATCTCTTCTGCACAGAGGCTACTTCTTTTCTTTTTCTGGAGGAATGAGGGGATGAACACAGACTAATAACCATCACCATGCCGTGCTCCAGAGGTACACAGGCTCCAGAGGTACAGCAGACACCTAGGCTGGGCTTCTTAACTTCCAGCGTCTGTCTGGACATCTATGTCTGTGCTGGTCACCTTAGGTTTCCCTCATTGCAGGGAAATAGGCACTCCTAGGGCACAATTCATCTGAGCTGTCTTAGTTGTTGACTCTGGGATGAGCTCAGCTGTCTCTTTGAAGTGCCTGCTTCTCTAGGTTGATTTTAAAGAGAGTTTAGACAATTAGCTCAGCTGCATCTTTGTTCCAAATGTCTATATTGGGTCAGATTAATCTTGCCTGGCAACCTGAAAACTTTCCTGTAAGACAACCCTTACATCGAGGCAAAGAAATATGTAAAACTCAGGATGAAAGGGAAAATGGTTATTCCTGAGGATAATCACAGTGGCAGTTATTGACATTTAGAGAATACAAAGGGCTGAGGACAGTAACTGAAAGAGTCCTTCTTGTCTTTCCAATGCAGCTTGTTCAGTTTGCCCACTTTCTCCATCAAATACTATCCGTGAAGTGATGTCATGAATAATCACGTCAACAGGCAAAAATACACAACTTGGTGAAGCCAGAACTCCCTGAGGTTTAAGCTCTGGCTTTGAATGATACTAAACTCCTCTTGGGGTTGGGACCTTGAAGAGGCAGCATTGCTGCAGCCTGGATGGTCCAGGCAAGCAGAAGTAGATGCTAAGAACCAGCCTGTCTTTGACTACAGAGTAAGCACGTAAATGTGCAAGTCTTCTAGCACTGTGTTGAAATAAGCAGCTTTGAGGAGCTTCAGAGAGGTGGGAAAGGAAGGGTTAACCACGGCTCTCCTAAAATTTAATAAAAAGGATACAGCCAAATAGTGGTCTTCTCACTAGATCAAATCACTACCCCTAGGTAGAAGCATGCATACATTTATGAAGGGAATCTTTCAAGCTCCAAAGGTAACACTGGGGTCTGCAATAAAGATATTGCTGCTGAGGGACATACATTCCATGCCTCAGGGGTGGGTAGGGGGATCCCCACTAAGAGGATCTAGGAGCATGTAAAGATTTTAAATATTCATTTGACTTCTGAGTTATTGTACATGCTGGTTATTAGTCCAAGAATGTGATAGTTGTCCTCTATTCTTATTAGTGTATCTTTTAAATGCGTCAGCACATGCTGAGAGCAAAGAATAATGGTTGTGTTCCACCGAAGAAAGTAAATAAACACTGCTGGTGATCAAGGGAAGTAACGCTTCCAGCCCTGCAACCAGCACAGGGAATGCGGTGTTAACAAATGAGAAGGGAATCCTGACTATACAATATATCTTTGATGGTGCAATTAGCCCTCACTGATGGAGCAGGGAGATACTGCAATGGCCCAGATTACACACCCTGCTGCTGCTCTCTGTGGCTGTAGGTGCCAAACACCACTGCAGCCACTATTTGTGCTACCAGGGACAGGGATTTACTGGAGGCTGCAGAATATTCCACGGATTGTAATGAAATCTGGCATGTCACCAAGCCACATCCGGTGAACCATCAGTATTTTACTGCTGAACAGATTTCTTACAACACCCACCATTTCCCCTTTTCCTGAAAGAAGTTCTCTGTGCTTGTGAATCTAAATAAATTCCATTCCATTAGTTTTGTTAAGGAATACATTCAGTGCAGGTAGCTCGGTGTGCAGCTGCAGTGCCAGCTGCAGGTTGAGCTCTGGGGGGGCAGGCACCCAAGTCTGAGCACCAGGCAAGAGGACGGGAATGGGCGCTGATCCTTTCCATAACAAAGGACACAGGGACCTGTGGCCCAGCCAGGTGACCGGACACTCACCACCAACAACCCCCAGACTTTCCTGTGCTTAGACTGTGAGGGTATAAAAGGTGTAAAAGCCCAGTGGTTCCTTTGTTCCGGATCTCTACACAAAGGCATCAGCTCAAGCTGTTGTTTTGTTATTAATTTATTGCACCATAATGAAATTATTTTAAGGATTGGGATATCTGAGAACTCTGCTATGGAAGACCTGGGGTCGAGCTGATGAGGAAACCTGGTGTGACTGTTCGAGTGTGGGGTGTGTAGCTGTGGAGGGCCTTCTGTCCCAGCTCAGGTGGTACGAGAGTGACTTCCCAAGCAGCTCCTGGAGGGTCAGACAGGGAAGATTCCTTAACAGTTTCTTGCTCACAAGTTTGAAGCATCAGACATACATTAAACTAAGAATTTTACAAAGATGCTGTTTCATCAGAGGGATTCAATGGGCTGGAAATTGGGAATGAAGGACGAGAAGTTTCTGCATCTGGAGTATTGTCCTTGGACAAGCCATGGGGGTTGGTGGAGTTACCCATACCTCTGCCTTGCTTTGCAGTCCTACCAGGAACCACAGACATACACCAAGCGCGGGGCTGGGGGAAATCCCAGCTGCTTTTCTAAGGTGGGAGACTTGCACCAAAGGCAGATACCTCAGGCAAGGCAGTAAAGCCCCATGGCAGAGGTTTTGCTGCAGTAAGCTATAGTGGGCAGGTCCCAAACAGCAGGCAGTCCCTAAGCGCCAATACATGAGATGGGAAAGCTCATGGAGAGGGAGTTCAGTCTCCAGAGAACAGCTCAGTAGAAAGCCAGGGTGCAGTGTGGAGGCAAATGGTTGGAGGTGACCATTTGCTACGTCCATTGGATCTGAGCTAGCAGGAAGCTGCTGGGTCATCCGGCTCTACGCTATGCTGCAGGGCAATTTCAGTCATTGTGAAGGCTTGAGTTGCTGTGTAACTCAGCTGGAATAAGTAAGCAGATTAATGGCCCAGACCTAAACCATATTCTAGGCAGAAAATCACTGATTTTGACATACACAGCACAATAACTTCACAGCCAGAACCATCACGAAATGTTCTGTGAGCAAAAGTGTAATGAGGCTGCTGATGAATGGAGTACTGACAAGTACAGATGCAATACAACACAAAAAACAATACTAAAACACAAATACCAATAGTTTCCTGAAAGTGCTCATAAATTGGAATTTGTATATTTTTGTTTCACAAAGGCCACATCCACATGAGTTTGACCTCATACCTGGAAATACTCAATTCTACTCACACAGAAGGCAGTAGTGATTACACAAACCTTTACTTATTCTGATTTCGAATTCGGAGACACCTCCTTTTCAATGGTGGCTCCAGATCCTCTGGCCCTGTGCTGAGTATTGGCGTTGAGATAATGCATGGCGCAATAGCAGTCTTTTCTGCTGGTTTTGGCACAGGCTGGATCACACAACCTGTCTTGGGCAGCATCCGCAAAGCATACGCATGGTCCTCGTCTGCTGGATTGTTAAGGTTTGGGTCCTGTTTGTCTCCCCCGGCCAGGGGCTCTTCCCCGGTCTTCTTGCCAGCATCTCCCTCGAGGTGGCAGTTTGATGCACAGTTGTTCTCCTTAACGGACTCCAGCTCGCTCACCGCCAGCTCCTCCGGGGGCTGGGGCTTTTTCGGCTCCTGGGGCGGCTCCGGGTTCTTGGAACCCTCTGTGCTCTTTGTGCCATTCACAATGACGTTGCACACCGCTGCGCCAGCTTCCAGTCCCGGCGTGCCAGAGGCCAAGGAGATGGGACAGCAGTGAGCTCCGTCACTGCACGGTAATGTTTTTGAGTCAACTGGGCTGCAGTTGTCCCTGCAGTCACTGCAGTTCCTTTTGTCTGAGCTACCAAAAGCCAAATTTACAACACTATTAGGTTCACGTTCAACTTTCACTTGGGCGTGTAGAGCCCTGTGGATGACATTGTGCAGCCTAGACCGGTGGCCTACTGTTAGGTCTATCACACCATCCTGCGGACCCTGTAGCACACTGGGGAAACCAAATTTACTGTTCACTGGACTACTGGGTCTGACAGTCAAATCAACAACTTCATTTTTACTGTGCTCCTGAAGCACTTGAGCTTGATTAAGGGACTGGCCTGAGCAGCTCGGTGATGAGTCAGAGGATTTGGATGATCCTTGCTTTGACTCTCGAGGGGATGAAGAGCTATTGGTTGGCTTTGCCCCAGGCGTCTCGCTGGAGGTACTCGGAATGAAGCTTTCGCCATTGCTGGAGAAGCCATTGGGAGGTTTGGAGTCGTTGATGTGAGGGATGGGGATGGGAATGGGGATGGGAACGGGCAAAGGGACAATGACAGGATATGGCACTAGTAGAGTTGGGGGTGGCACCAGTGGGGCAAGGGATGGCAATCCAAAGTTCATCATCTGTGGCATAGGCATAGGACCATTTGGCATCATGCTGACAGGGGGGAAGGGAAGACTGGGCAAAGGAGCTCCAGGAGGGGGAGGCGGCAACAAGCCGGGAGGATTCCCAGGCATGGTAGGTGTTGTGGGGGGATGGATATGGGGGGAAAGCATTGGCCTGTGCATGGGGCTAGAAGTGGGACCCATATTTCTGGGACCACCTGGTGGGGGACCGATTCCAGGAATCATTGGATTTGACAGAGGGCTGTTAGGATTTGAGGCATGGTGAGGTGGCCCACGAATAAATGGTGGACGGATTTGCTGCATAATTTGCTGTTCCATGAATATGGGCAGAGGAACTGGCCCACGGTTTGTCATCACCATGGGAGGACTGCGAGGTGGGACACCAATTGGAGGCACAATGCTAGCAGGTGGCTGGACAGAAACTGGTGGAATATTTGGATTCTCACTGATGGGAATAGGTTTGGGAACTGGCGTGGGGATTTTAGTGACAGAGCAGTTGGCAGTGTCAGACGGAGAGGCAGTGGTAGACGCTGATGGTCCAGGGCCTTGAATTTGGCCAGCTGCAGACGCTGGGGATGGGGCTTTTCTCCGAGCATCTGCTAGGGGTATATTCCAAGAATCTGGAGTCAGCAGCTGCACCCCAGTGCCTTCTGCTTTATTTTCGACTGGAGGATGTAATGTACTGCACAGTCCAGCTGGAAGATTGGCCTGTGTCTCTTTGTAGAAAATGTCCATTTTGTACTGATTGAGACATTTTGCACTGCAGAACTGAAGCCGTCTTTCCCCGTCCCCAAAATCCAGATACTCTTTTGTGTGTCTTATGTGCTTACACCAGTCACATACCTACAACACAGTAATAAAATCAAATCAGGTAAGAAAAGCAATCTTCTCTTCATAGCGTTATTTTAAAAGTATTTTTTCAGTTGCTAAATACATTATTTTTCTAACAGGAAAAAAAGAAGTTACATTTGTGAAAACTGCACCTTTTCTCTTCTCCAACATATTAATGAATTGAATGCCACTCCCTTTTCTGGCTCCCATGATCTCAGTTCTACCTTATACAACACATTATATATCTCAAACCCATAGCACAGAGAAGAATCCTCAGTTGGCATAAACTGTTATAACACGCATATGTAAGTATGCAAAGTCCATATGAGTATGGCTGTGATTACTCCTTGGGGGTAATCTAAGCACGCCTGTGCCATCTGAGATGCCATGCTACACAAGGAATGCGAGAACTGGAAAAGGACTCAGAAAATTGCTGGAAATGAATGCAAACCATTTCTGCTACACTGCAGCGCACAGTAACATTTAGTATTCTACTAAGGGTATCAAATAATAAGTTGGAAAGAGTGTGATATTTCAAAATGGCATCACAAAGCAAAAAGCATCATTGATTCTTTGTCCTTCGTTCCAAGGAGAAACTTGGAAAAAGTTAGGATATTTGTGTAAGGTTCGAACAGTCCCAATTTGTGATGTTTCAGCAAGCTGGAATTATTTTCTGAGCTGTTTGCCCACTCTTGTGTACAAGTCACTGTGAGTAAAACTTCTTGGCAAGCAAGAACTTGTTTAGCAACTTCTCAAATACTACGGCAAAAAGTTTGCATCACAGGCTCAATTTTGTTTTGTTTCTCTGCTTTCCATTTAATCCTTTTCTGTGTTGCTATTGGTGTGGTGAAGGCATAGCCAATTTTTTTTTTTAAATAAGGCTGCAGAACTAATTAAGCTGTGAAAGGTTTTCCCAGTTGTAAACCACTAGACACCAAAGTTCAAAAAATAGTCATTCTAGGCTTCAGAATCCATTACTTCAGAGAAATTATTGTGATTTCATTAACACATTAATTTTGCAACACCAACAGCTCTCACAGATGGTGAAGACATGATCTACAATTCAAATATGACTCTTGTTTGCACAAATGCCTTTCCTTCATATGGCATTTTAAGCAAGAATTAATATGAGTAATCTTGCCATAGCTATAAACAGATAAACAGATGTCAGATTTTTCAGTGCCTCACTTTTTTGACAGAGTTTTACACACACAAACCCCCCCCCCCATTTTTGTCATTTACATTAGTTCTCAAAATACTCCACTGACAGAGATTTTTGGTGCTTTCTATCAGCATGTTGAGCCTATGACCATGTCAGAATATATCCTGGTATTGTTTGTTCTGCCTTTTCCAAATAGCCCATATTAGCTTGTTTTGAAATTACTCTATCTTTTGTACAAAGGAAAAAAATACACTAAAAACCCCGAAGAAGACTATGATTGTGAAAAGACTGCATTAAAAGGATAATTAATTTTAATAACTATTGGCCATATCAACAATTCAAAACAACATATGCTGGGCATCTGATTACCCATCTCATTTAACTCTCAGCTTTCCTTTAATATAAACAGTGGTGACATTCTTGAGTTTTCAGTAATATATCTTTAATGTATATATACACATACACACACTATATGCTGCGGCTATTAGCCCATTTAACTCCTCAACCTTTTGGCTACCCCATCAGGTTGCTGTTTGTTTCCCTCCTGCTCCCCTCCCTACTTACTCCCTCTCTTTT
The DNA here is from genome assembly GCA_013397865.1 of Struthidea cinerea. Lineage (NCBI taxonomy): Eukaryota > Metazoa > Chordata > Aves > Passeriformes > Corcoracidae > Struthidea > Struthidea cinerea. The sequence goes on from VZTI01003812.1 coordinate 406,008, forward strand.
ATCCCAACATTTAAATCAAGCTAAATAATCAATTGAGAAGTAGCAACTACTAAGTCACCCCTGAAGTTTAGGAATGCAGGACCCAGATTTTTAGCTTGGCCATACAGACACTGTGACCCGTGAGATAAAGCAGAAGGGGTGCTGGTGCTGCTTGGTGCATGTGGCATCAGCAAGGGTGTATTTCCAGCATGATGTCCCACTGCAAGAAAGGAAATTTCCCAGTGCAAACAAGTCCGGCCCTGCACTGAACGCACAGTGACAGTGTCACACCCTAAAAGATGTGGACAAAAAGGCTGTCAAATGCACAGCACTGTGGAGAAAATGCCTGCACTGTCATGGTGCATGCATCCCCCCCAAGTGTGGGGCAGATGGGAAAGCAGGAGTGCAGCAAGCAGGGCAAAGAGGGGGCAATCCCACTTCCAACAGCTCCTGGATTTTACCGGGTATCAGCTCTCCGTCTGCTCCCCACAGGAAGGCTCAGTGGCCATCACGGACAGCCCTGGAGCTTGTGCTGCAAACGGTGCAAACACACGGCAGTGGGCACTGAACCATCCTGCGCATTTGGCACGGGTATGGGTTTTGCCACCCACCTGGCAAGTCAGCACGCATGATGGAAATATCCTATAATCAACCTCCTGAAATTTTCTGGTTTGCCACTCTTTTCGAAGCAGACAAAAGGGGAATTTGTGAGTCTACACCACGAGGTAATGAGATACTATTTAACTCAGTGGAGCTACTGAATTTACCTTTAAGTCATTCTTGAGCGAGAGCTCACTGCTGTAGCCACAAAATGCTATCTATTTTGCATGTATGGAATCAGGATGTACTCTACCACACTCCTCCTGCTGCTTGCAGAGTATGCTATGGCCCCAAGGGCTGGCAAAGATGCAAAGGGTCTCCACATGTACCCCAGGAGCTGCACAAAGAGATACTAGGAGTTCCCAGACAGCTCCTGAGGCAGGCTGGGGCAGGATGAAGCCCACCCTGGCCCATCACCATCTATTTTCAGTGGAAAGACAAGGAGGAGACTGGCCTCAGAGGTGCCTGCAGTAAAGAATGGAGCAGGACTTCAGATGCAGCTGCAGTGAAGACTTGCCTTTCCTTTGGGACAAGGAAGTAAACCACCTTGTAAGCCCGCTGCCAAAGTGCCTGAGAAATACGAGAGAGTAAACCCAGTCTCCTTATCTTTCTAGGAAGAGCCCCATCCGTGACCTTAATTAAAGGGACTGAAAGAGAAATACAGCCCCACAAAAAATTGAGGCATCTTTTCTAATAATTTTATTTTATTAGTTAGCATTTGAAAAATGCACTGAAACACTTCACTGTATTATTGCTGTATTGATTTGTTTATCTCCAGTGGGCCCCTATGTCTCTCCTGGCTAAAAAAATATTTTCTCTTCCTTGGTAAAATATTTAGAAATCCTGCTTACAAATTCTCTACTGATTTCTCCTGTTTTCAATAATTCACTGAGGAACAAGAAACTCTGAAGTATGCCTGCCTCACTCACATATTGATCACAGACCCTTCTGTCTATTTTATCACTAGATGAAATTAACTAAAACCACAGAAATTAAAGGCAGCAAATCTGTTCCTCTTGCATAGACCAAACATTCAATAATTATCTCATTGATTTCATACAGTATCTCAAAGTGTTGAAGATACAACATCAGTGAAAAATGTCCATCTTCTACAATCATGTATTTCATCATTTTCTTCTGTTTTTTTTTCTTCTTTCTTTTCATTTACATAAGCAATCTGTCTGTGCTGCTTAGTTAAGATAAAAGGTATAAAAACGTGGGGCTCAGATGCAGGTAATATGCAGGTAACATGACGCCTCACACCACCATACTAAAAGGCAGAAAATCAGTCTCTACAACAATGAGGAAATTACTGGAGGAGGAAAAAAGTCACTTAAGAATTAATGAATCAAGTCTGTCTTACAGAATTGATCATTTAAGATGAGGTCAATGAATTTCTGATACAAATGGCTATATCACTACAGATAATAAAATGGGGCAATATCATTCATTTTACATCTAATGACGTGCTCAGAGTAATTACAGATTTCTTCTAAAAGCCTACACTGATTAGTTCAGATGTGATAGGTGAAACATATATATCTTTCCATTCAATAAAATAACATTTTCTTGTCTGTAAAACACACAGCTGATGTCTTATTTTTTTAAGTACTTGCATTCTGTCCAGAACATCACTGTTCTTCACAACCAGCTCAGGATTTCTCTGCTCATGTATTCCTTTTCGTTCCCTTTTCCTGCCTCATCCCTTCCCTTCATTGTACAACCGAGAGAAGAGCTAAACTGTTGCAGAGTGCTTGTTAACGCTGCACATCAGATTTGGCAGTGCTTACACATGGGAGCAGCTCCCTGGGTTTCAGTGGGATTAGTCCCAAGCATTAATGTTGTAGGATCACATTTGGAGGGCCTGACCTGACACCAGTGAAAAACAATGAAGAGACTCCTCTTTAATGCAATCCCTTGGCTTTGGGTCTGTTGCTTAACACCGGCCCCTGCTCACCCTGGAGTCATCAAGAGCTTTGTTCCCAACCTCAACAGTAGCAGAGGCATGGACAGGGATTTTGGAAGGAACTGCAGAAAAAATACCCGGGAAGAAAATAAATGCTGTGAGCCTGAGTTACAGACATTTCCTAACAAACATAGGCAAAGCCACCGTCTTGTACATTTCTACCAACAGGAGGTTGGACCAGTAGTGGTGTCACTGACAATAAGCGTGAACATTTCTGAGACAGAGGGTCAAAACTTGCAAGATGCTAACAGATCCCCTATGCACCTTCATCTACCTTGGAAAACACTTCCAGGACCGCTCTGGGGCAAGCACACTTCACACCATGAATGCCAGAACATGAATCCTGAATGACATAAAGATCAGTAATAAGATAATGGCCTATCTCATTCAGCTGTAATGCAACAACCCTCAAGAAGATTAAATTTACCTAACTGGGGCATATCCGAGGCTAAACAACAGAATGAACATTCCTTCAGTACATTTAATGTATTTATATTTTAGTGGCGGGTTGCCAGTGTGCTACTTATAAGCTCAATGACTTGGTATCATTTATCCGCTTTCCTGTGAAACACACAGCAATCTACACCAGCAGACAACTCAGAAGACACTGCATCAGCAGAAACACAGCTCACGCCCAATACGGGAACACCAAGGAAGCTGGGACTGAGGGATCCTGTAATGCTCAGATGTCTCTAATACAAAGAGGGGGAATAAAGCCATTCCTGTTGGCATCCATATCTTTATTTTGATAGAATCATCCAAACTGGAGTCCAGACACGACTACGAGGCTGCCTCACAGGCACAGCACAGGATCCTGCTGTGCCTAAAAGGGCTGCACTCGGGCTTTAGGCACCAGGTAATTAATACTTAAATTAGTTTGCTGTCAAATGCAGGCACAAAGTTCACACATTGGTGCAGCCCACCACTAACCTTTGAAGAATAATCTAGTATCAGACACTACTTCATTAAGAAATACACTTGGCAAAACCTGTTTGCAGAGGTATTTACATCAGCCTGAGAGAAACCAGGAACAAGGAGCAATGGAAAAAACCCTGCTGCGATGAAAGAGAGCCTGTGCCCCTTACACAATGCTTTGGACTAGTATCAGCTCCACGGTAAAGCTTAGCAAGAGGATAGAAGATGGTCACTAGGGCAAAAACGTGCCAATTTCAGCTTCTCCAGAACCAGAGGGTGGCTGACAAAGCTCCTCTCCTTGCTCAGGAGAGCACCACTGGGGGACGTCTTGCACAAGGGAGGGCTGAATCACATCTGAGGACCAGGCTTTTATCAAAGATGTTGAACAGATGCTGAAGATTATAAAAGCCTCCCTTCTTGGCATAAAATCCATGTATTCGACTTTGCTGAGTAGTTCCTACTTCCTTTTCTCACTGTGGTATCCAACTGCTGTCTCTTTATATACGTTCAGGCATATGTTCTGGCTTCACAAACACCACTGCATATTTCCTATATCCTGTTCTGGCCCTGGTTGCCTTTCCTTTTAGCCCAGACTGGTCCTGGAAGGGTCTGGGAAGTTCCCTGAAGTTTCCAGTACTGCCTCCCTCCCAGCCAGGATGTGCGAGGCATCGAGGCAGAGGCTCCCACCCCACCCCAAAAGCCACAAGGTGAGGAACAATGCCTCTCCCCTGCTCACTCTCCTGACCTGCAGCCAAGTGCGAACCCGACACACCAAACATATGTTTTACAGCAAGGGCTCAAGTTTTTCAAGTCTGCCAAACATTGGACACAGCAAAAATCTAGAAATTAGGAAGTGGCTTGAAACACACAGGGGTTTCTAGTATAGAGCCAAATGAGTCACAACTAGTGTTCTAACACACAGCTCAGTCAGAGCCTTTGCAGAACACCCAGCAGCCACCGCAGCGTGGACACCAAGGCACCTTGACACCCAGGCCACCTTGCAAGGCTGTGAGCACTCCCGGCAGGACACTAGAGGAAAATTCAGTCTATCAGAAGGAAAGAAACCTACATCTGTGTGTCCTGCAGGACTGTGTGCCTAACTATCTGTAAAGGAGTGTGAAACCTCTCTCCGCTGTCCTTGACAGCTCTCCAAGCTTATTGGTCAATGTGGCTGTCTGCACCCTCCCTTCCTTTCTCCATTTATACATCAACTTGGCTTCTCTTCAGAGCAGGTCACCTGCAAGGTAATCCCCTCATAGATCCCACCTGCAATGCTAATCCCACAAATGGCCCTGTTTCTGCAGTCTGTTGCCTGATCAAGAAGAGAGAAACTTTGGGGCAAGAGCTGTACCTCAAGAGTTAATGTATCCAACACTTGCAAGCACAGTGAAGCTGTAGTGCCAGTGGGGCTCTGGGTCAGACTGAGATATCCTCCAAACATCAGTTTGGGTCTGTACAACTCTTCACCTCCTCTTCTGCTCACCTTCTGAGGGTAACCCCCCATGGAACAGCCCCTCAGGAATCAAAGCCCCCACCAGGCTTTGAGGGCACTGCTCAGTTCTTAGCACACATACTGATTTGTTTGACATAAAGATTGTTTCAAGGCATTAAAGTTCCCTTTTAGCATTTCCTGACTCAGAAAAAGACAAATATGAAGAAGAGCAAGGAAGGCACACTGCCATGCCAATTGGGAAGGTGGGCAGATGAAGATCTGCAGAATGACACAGCCATGCTCAGAACAATGGGGTCAGAGTGAGGAACGGGGGGGAATATTTTCCACCCAGAGATGATGGAAAATGACAAACTCCTTTGAGAGGTAAGCAATAATCAGCATAATATCCTGATGCTCTCGTGCTTTTTTCACAGCTAATTGAGTTATCACAAAAGGTATTCAGCTGCCAGCACCCAGCGCCAAGAGATAGAGTGGGCGCAGCCTTGCCAGAAGCCGCACAAGCCGCTGCCACTCACCAACGTGTCCCACATTTCCCTGCTTGATCTTCCTCCAAAACGCCCATGCTCAGGCTTCCTCCCGAGACCGACCGGGTAGCCTGGGGCACAGCCAGTGCCTGAGCAGGGTGCGCAGGGGTCTGCAGCCGCCGCGTGCTGGCCCATGGGGCTGGGGGCTTTGTCTGGGGCTCCCCGGCAGGCACGCGGACTGTCCCTGAAGGGGGAGGGCAGTTCACAGCACCTACTTTGAAGACAACTATGACTAAGTCCCTCAGCTGTCATGACTGGGAATTGATGCTCTTTCACTACCAAATGTCAAACAATACTGTAACAGGCATAATCCGAAGTGTGGCTCTAAGCAGTTATCCAGCCTCGATCACCATTTTTGATGTCTTATTGTAAAACATTCAGCATGTTTATTGTGGCAAGATTTTTCTATCCAAGATGGCTTGTGATAATTTTTTTTATACTGATTGTTCCATTTGAATGGAGTGATTATTATAAAAAACAAAAAGAATCATTCCAGCTGAAACCTGCTGCGAAGGAACCCCGAGGCAGGCTCTAACACACTGTGAATGTGGTTACAATATAGCTCATAGCGATGCTAGGTGTGAAGGAAAACAGATTTTTACAATGTTTGGAGCTTTGTGTAAAAACAGTTGACAAAATAGAACACTGCAGTTGCCTACAACTTAAAACTGTCCTGTGACAAGTTTCTCTCTGTTTAAAAGATACCAAAGCTTGCCTCTCTGATTGTTTTTTCTTCCCCTGATATTACCCTCCTAAATGCATTGTCCTTTCAAAAATCTTTACAAGTTTTCTGAGTGAATACTGACTTTATGTCATTTAAATGCAAGACTCACTCTGTCTCCATTTTTCATCCTAATTATGCAAAAGTCTAAGTTACATGAAGCATAAGGAGAAAATAGAGTTATTTGGTAATTAAAGGCTAATGATAAATTGATTCCATTTTTTGAATCATTGCAGTTGTCATCTGTGGTATTTAAAACATAGTCTTTTCAAAGGCCTTGGGTTCCTTTGTGCTGGGGGGCTTTTTAATGTTCCCAGTCAAAAAAAAAAAAGAATGTGAGTTATGCTAATACCCGGTGGAAATCCGGGTTGGGTCTTGTTTCATCAGAGTGGCTACATATTTGATTTTGTATATAAACAGCTGAGCTCCGTGTTTTCAGCTTCAGTCTGAGGCTTTGAAATCACGGGAGGAACTTTGGATCTAAAACCACTGGTGAAGCCCAAAATCTGGTGGGCGAAACTTCAGGGAAAATGAATGTAGTGTGAGGTGGGGCTTGCCAAGAGGGAAGTTCTTCTCCCCAGAAACATTCCTGGCTAAAATAACACAGAATGACAATAACAGCACTTAAATCTAAAATCTTTAATGTAAGGTTTTTACAGGGGTACTGTACAAGAGCTGATTAAAGGGCATGTCTGCATGGCTGTTTCAGTACTGGCTAAGTCCACCACTGCAGCAGTGACAGAAATCCTAAATAAAATTAATGTGATGCAGAAGATAAAAGGAGGGTAAGAGCAGGAGAGAGAGCTGGGGGTTAAATGTCCTCAGTAGGTCAGACAGTCTGTCTCACCAAGACTCACATTTCACAAACATATAAAGAACACCTCAGTCTGAATGCCCTTTCCAAAAGGGCATGCCATGGGTTTCCCATGCCTAGGAAACCTCATCCCACACCAAGTGCATTGGCCTTTGAGCATAACTGTGTCATGAAAGAGTCTGTGGGGCAGAGTAAACCACAGCTCAAGCCATCAAGTCCCACACTCAACTCCTGAGCTCTCATCAAGCCTCATCACACAGAAAGGCCAAGAAGCAGTTCCCCTTCCAGGGTTAACCTAGTCTGACAGGAGACCATTCAACTGCATCTGTAGCCATCTTCCTGGCGAGCATAATTGGGGGATCTGTGGAGTCAACTGAGTGTCTCCACCATGCTCCTCATGGCCCTTAGCTCATGGGTGGCAGCGTGAGAAGCCAGCTTGGCAGAGCAGTAGCGCAAACGTATTTGCCGGTCAGTCAAGCAGTTTGATTTGGATTATGTAGGCATTGGTCACCTTGATGTTCAACACTTGATTTCCAGGCCAACACTTCTCATGATGTGCATTCCCCAAATCCCCTGGCCCTGAAATGATCTGGGAAACAACTCAGCAGTCAGAGACAAGAACTACATCGAATAGGTGAAGCTGGGAGTTTTGGTGAACTACAGCCTGTGCCTTTCCACAACAGGAGGCTTTGCTTTACGATTCTTAAGCTGTTAGTGCCCCAGCAAGAGCTTCACTTTTTCCTAAAGAAAATACAAATGAGTTGCATCAAACTGCTGTCACTAAAGCTGTGCGAAGTATCAGCAGTGGGAAGCACTGCAAACACCTTGAGAACAGGACAAGAAATGTTGGCTTTGAATATTCAGGAAGTCATAAGAAAGAAATCAAAGCTAGCATCTGGAAAAACATTTCTGGGGCTTAGAAATTTTTCCTCTGAATGTCCAGGCCCTGTTGTCTCTTTGGGGCCGCAGGGGAAGGTTGCAGTAGGAAATACCCTCCTTCCTCTTCCTCAGAGAGTGGAAATGCATTTCTTTCCTCAGGAGGACATTTACTTGTGTGTCCTTGGAGAACTTTCTGTATAATCTGCATTTCCACATGTTCAGCTACAGGAGGCAGCAGAGCAGCTTGTCCATCCTTGGGATGGCCAAGCTGCAGAGTCCCACCAATACCCAGGCGGAGAATTGTTCATAGGACAGACAACAGGGCCAGCACTTCTGTCATGCCAGGGACTCCTCACTCCTACTCAGGGACTGCAGAGATCCTGTTCCCTTCGAGAACCAGACTAAACATCAGTCACAGAAGGTTTCTTCTGCAGAGCAGCTGCCAACAAGTGCAGTGAGGAAAGAGCCTGTACGCACTAGGCACTGCAGCATTCCCTGCATCCAGCTCCAGCAACTGGGAAAAGAAAGGGAGCAACTGACATTGCAAATTCTTCCATCAAATTCTTTTGAGAAATATAGATGCTGTCAAGCAACGAAAAGCTTAAGGGTAAAAATGAAAAGGGCACTTTACTGGGCTCAATCAGTATCTCACTGATTGACCAAAATCTTTCCAAATGAGAAATCTCCACCTTTAGGAATCTTATGCGACCAAGTCTGCAGATGACTTCAGAAGCCAGATGAAGATTTACATTCTCTAATTAATTCACTTTTTTATTCAGTATCTGAACAAACATGTTCACTCTTCTTGTTTTCTGATCAAAACTTTATTCTGATAATATGGCAGACGTGAGGTGGAAAATTACCCATCTGTCTAGAATTTATATCTAGTAATATCTTATATATATTTTTTCCCAATATATTTTCTTTTTAATATTCAAGAGAATATAAAAATAACAATAAAACCCCCTCTGTTATGACTCCAGTTGCTCATAGATTGGTTGACAGAACTGAAAGTGTAATAATGAGGAGGTTTGAGGGGCAGGTTAATGTTTTTTGCTAACATATGATGCTTTTAGCCTAAGGCATTGCTGGAGGCCAATACCACTTCACCTGAAACCAAAATCACCACTGAATGGTCATTAAATCACTCAGAGTTAAATGTAATATTACTGGGTCTTGAGAATAGTACTGTAATCCAGACCTGAAATTTCATTAGTCCATAGAATAGGAAGCAGGAATGCAATCTGAAACCTTGGGAAATCTTTATTTACCTGAAATGAAGGGCTCCAAGTCAAATTTCTCCCTAACACCTATTGCCGTTTTACAGTGGCGTAACTCTCTCAGACTGCTGTGCTGCCTCTTCTGATTTACACTTGTACAAGCGAGAAGTGTACAGAATTCAGGTCTTTGGGTGCTTTGAAAAATACGTCTGTGTGTGTGTGTGTGGTGTGTGTGTTTGTTTTCCCCCTATCTGTAGAGCTCAGGGATCTTCAATTTTTATTATTCCATGTTAATCTTTATCACACAATAATTTTTACAGGCCAGGACCCACTACACTGGGTGCTCTAACATATACATGGTCGTAGCACAGGCTGCAGCAGAACTGGCTGGGTTTCACAGTCTACCTGATGCAGATTCCCTGCATGTTTCACCACCTTTCCCAAACACATAAAAATCCTAGAGGGACTACATCAGCTGCTGACTTGAAAAAATAATGTTAGGGAAAGACTGACTTGATTAGGGAAATATTTACTTGACCATTAGCAAAAATGGATGAAAAAAAACCCACAAAACTTCCCAAGAGAGGTGTTGCTGGGTTTTAGTCTACAGAACTCTGAAGGGAGTCAAAGCTGTTTGAGATTTGAATGCGTGTGATTCACACTTTGAGAACTGCTGGTTTCGCTGCTGGTAATGGTACACACCACCCTGCGTCACAGAGTATGCACAGTTTAAAAAGCAGCCCTCTCTCTGGAAACCACATTTGATTAGAACAGCCCTGGGCCAGATCCAAAATCTGCCTGGATCAGGGAAACATGTGTCACATCAGTTTCAGCCCAGGACTGAGACATGTCACATCTCTTGCAGATTGGGCACGGAGAGTGGAATTCATTTTCCCATTTCCTCTGGAGTTGGGGGCTGGAGAAGACGAAGCCAAGTAAGGGAAATTGCTCTGCCGCACACAGAGGAAACATTCTAAGTCCTCTACTTTCTCTTGCTGCAAGGCACTGATCCTGGCTGAAACCCAGAGCCCATTGGTACAGACCCAGCTCCCCTTCCCCCTCCTATTAGCACAAAATCACCAGTGGAGAGAGGCTTATTCTGAGTAACTGTTAGGCTTACTCTTGGTCACTCCCATGTGCAGCAGGGAAGACTGAAATAATGGCCAGGGAATAGAAGAGACGGGGATTGCAACAGCCTGCACATCCTTC
>VZTI01003812.1:416413-437659 GCA_013397865.1 Struthidea cinerea
GCCTGCACATCCTTCAAACAGGGAAAAAGTGGAGAGGAGAGGAGAGGAGAGGAGGAACAAAACCAGGGGAGAAGAAAAAAAAGAAAAAAGATTACTCTGTCTCTGGTAGGTAGGATTTACCATGAATATTATGGTCCCTAGCTATCTAAAACCATGGTTTTTCAGGATTTCAACCTTGAAAATAATAAATGAGGAGTTACAAAGGTCTGAAACTGCAGCCTAGAGCCAAACATATGGTGAACTAATGTGTGTGAAAACTTCCTTGTCTTCTTCTGCTAATGCCTCTCTTGTTTTACTAAGAACATTCCTGCAGAGAAGCCAGGCTTCCTTTCACAGGAGCCAAGGGCTGTGAGGGTGATGGGCAGCAACCAGCTTTACTCACGTGCAACACCTGAGGGAGCGAGGGCCAGCCCTTCACACACCCTGCTTGCCCACTATGATGCTTTTCTCAGGCCCAAAACATTTGCTGGTTCTCAAGAAATGCAAAATGTGTCTTCTTCCTTGCTGATTTACACCTCTTCTTTTCTAAGTAAGGCGTGGAAGTGAAAAAACAGTCTTTCCTATTCAGATGAAAAGGTCTTACTTATCCCTCTGTTTAGGAAGTGTTTAGCACTAGAGCGTACCTGACACCAAGCTATTTATAAATCAAATCTATTCTTAGTAATCCTGGGATCAATCTGGGATAACTGCACTGAAGACGGTGTTGTTTTTTCAATTTGAATCATGTAACTGAGAGTTGAATTTGGCACAAAGGATTAATTTCTCACCAAGGAGGGTACATTACAGCAGAAGGCATCAGATGCACTCTTCAGTAAAGAACACAATCACAGAGGACCCTTTAGCAATGCATTGTGTTACTGTAGATGGCACTCCTTCCTTGCCTGGATGCACGATGCACACTGCGACTGCACAGATTCTATTATGTAAATGCATCATGCCAAGGCCTTTCATACTTACAAGACCATGCAGATGATTTCCTCCTTGCATGACATGCACGACAAAGCAGCTGTGTGGAAGCAGCACACCAGGACAAAAGAAATCAACATATTTAAACCTGCAACGTATTTAAACATATTCAACCTGCAAAGCTCTCAAGAATGCTTTGCTCTTTAGATTCCTCCTCAAAGAGGACTCACTCTGTCTTGCTTTCTCCAGCCTTTTTTCTTCCCTAGGTCTTCCCACAAAACTACTTCTGACAACAATTTCACAGGGTAGAACACCACTCGAAATATTCCTCATTGGACCAGCTGAGATCTGGCTGGCAAATGAAGACCCACAGCCATCACATACAAAGACTCCTAACTGTGCATTTGTTCAATGCAACTGAAGTGTTTGCTTTTCTTTAAAGAGCTTTCCTTTACATTTATTTTAACACCCATTCTGGGTCAAGTGCTCCTATCCAGAGACTTAGAGCAGCAGGAGAAGAGAGGTTACATAGCTACGGCACTGAGATAGAATTTACCAGATTGGCATTAGTCATTCTCTGCAAAGACAAAACTGCTGAGTAACTTTGGACAAGGGGAAGGGTAGGCAGTGAGATAATCCAAATAGCACAATTTTAGATATTAACTTTGATTGCCCAGCTCAGGTCTGTGAATAGAGGTAGGCATCTCAGGAGGGTGGATCATGGCAGGAACCTAAGGCTCTGAACCAGTCCCAGCAGAACTCTCTGTCCATCCATTGTCAAAGGAATGAAGGGAGACCAAGCAAGTCTCTAAAGCTGGGAGGCTTGTATGTTCTTTATTTTTTGTATGCATCTTTGATCCTCCATTTAAAGCTAGGAGGAGGCTTCCCCATATCTGACTAACCTACTTGGAGCATGAGGGTTTTGAAATGGGAATCAGGTCCTCTCACACGTGTGTACAACATCCAGTACAGTCACTCACACAGAGCCAGTGCCTTGATCCACCACCACCAACCAACCAAAGTGCAGCATCCCTGTGGGGCTCTTTCCACCCTTTGGGATCAGGAATCAAGCAGGGCTTTGCTCGCACTCTGACTTTAGGATTCGGTTCTCTGTGGCTCAGTACAATGGCGCACTCGCACACAGCTTGTTATATGGAATGTTACATGGAATGGCTTATTGCAGGATGCAACACAGTAGCGGGGGAAGATGGAGTTAAGTATAGTGTATTTACTATTAGACATGACTGAGAATATTGGCTGTTCTCCACATGTACCAGGCACATTTATCACCCTGTGCTATAGGAGGGGATGTGACTAAGAGGTGGGGACATGCCAGTTAACCTCAGGCACTTGTCCAAGCACAGCCAGAGATCTGAGGTATGCACGAGGGCTGAAATTCCATTACAGGTTTTAAATAATTAAACACTACATGTTTGGAAGCTCATTCATTCCTATTACTTTTTAAATAATTAATCTGTATTTACATCTAGTGAACTTCACGGAGCTATACACATAACAAATTTGAGTCAAGTTGCAGAAGAGAGATTGTTCCTGTCTGACAGCATTACAAATGTTTTTGTTGTATACAGTAACTTCAGCTATTAGGGATCAGTCAAAAACCAAATCCAACCTAGATGCTGTACATCACTGGGGATTTTTATCAAACTATTCACAAGTAATCAAAACACTAAGAGAAACTGTAAATCCCCAGAGGAAAAAAATGTGCTTCTTACATCTCAGAATAGTAAAAACTGATTCAAGTTGAAAGACAGTGAAATGAAAAACTGCATAGATTGTTCCTATTGAACATAATCATTATGTTCAAGATAATGCTGTCAGTTCCATGTAACCTGTAGTACAGTCTGATTAGGAAATACTAATCTCAAAGCCCAGACTAACACATGTAACAGAATAACAGACTCTAGAACAGGAAAAAAATTTCTTTTATCTAGAGTTCTTCTCTACCTCAACACATTATTTTCTTCCATTTGCTTCTAGTTCAAACTGAACAAGACATTAAATACTCAGCAGGTTTCACCTAACTGGAACTACACGTGATGCACCAAAATGAATAACCAACACTGTTCAAACCCCCAAAACAATAGAGCGCTGAAATAGGTGCTTGAAACCATAGCTCTGCTGTGGGAAATGAATTTGTAGCAATGGCATCAGGATTACATGTTTATTATAGGTATGATTTCCAGCTCCAGTTAGCCTCTGTTTGCAAGTAAGCAGATATATATGCATCCACTTATGCAATTCCAGCTGGTATTCCTACAAATTCAGTCCAAAACGTTATTTCCTTTACAAATAGCATTATTACTAATAGAAATGCTGCTGGCCAAACAGGTCCTTCAATTATAATAAGTGGAGCAAATCTGCCTTCAAACTGAGATCTCTGTTACACCTGCACAGTTATTCTGGAAATTAATTAGATTGCACAGGGGTAAATATGGACTTAATGTGCTCTTCAGAGGCCTCATAATGGCAGAAGACATATTAGGGAGAGAAGAAAGAAACCAACTTGACTTTCAAATCTCAGGCTGGCTTTGCGAAGAAGGGAGCAAAAACATCTGTACTGTAAGTGAAGCAGTCGTGCATCAGAGATCACGGAAAGCCAGTGTCACCTTGGAGAGGAAAGGTTTGCTTAAAAAATACCTTGCAACCTTCTTATTTTGTAATTGTTAACCAATGCAAGGACACCTAAATCAAGGGCAGGCATTGGATCCAATAATGTCAAGTCTCCTGTTTGCTCCTTTGACCTGTGCAGCTCTAATTCAGAGTCCTGAGGACAGAAGCTGCACATTTCTACATTTCTGAATGGCAGAATACAAACAGGGCTGCAGAAGAAGAGACCACGAGGTCAGGTTTCAGTGAAAGCCAGGCTTGCATGCCAGGCACAGAGATCAAGGAGTGACTAACTCAAAGCACAGGAAGAATAAGTGCTTCAGATGTCAGCTGCTTCAAGGATTACAGGTCCTCCTGTTTCTAGTGTCAAGGTAATAATCAGAGCAGCGGATGCACGAGGCTCCTCGCAGCGATAGCTGAACGTGCAGCCCTCGATTTGGATTCAGTTTGGGGGATTTTGTTTCATTTTTAGACAAAGCCAGCAGCGCCAAGTATTCATATTTCAAGGCTGTTTTAAGGATCAAAACCCATCTTACTTAATAAAAAGAGGAGCAAGATTCAAAGCAGAAAATTATATGGGAGCTTCACATACAGTAGGTGGAGAGGCATGATTCTGTGACTTTTCGTCAGGGATATTCACTTAGAGATTGGTGCTAACAACAGCTTCTTTAAAATGTTGTTGTGTGTCCCTTCCTGTCCCCCCCCATATTCATGTTTTCACATAAATCCTGATTTTGGCATATTACTTTATTGTGGAGACATGTTCTGTGTACTGGATGGCTTATGCAAATTAGCCAAATGTCCTATAAATTAGTCTTGAAATGCCTGGGATAATGAGCTGCTTGCATGGTGAGCAGCACACAGTATTCAAAGAAGGACTCTTTACAGGTTGGGAGAGTAGGAGAACATGATAAATGTGTCCAGACTGCACAGCAAGGCAGGATGCCTCCCTGGCACTGTGCTGCTCACCTCAAAATGCAAGGCTGACTGACTGGAACTGAAAAATGCAATGCTAGGAGATAACCAAAAATTGAACACACACCACCCACGCCCCGCTTCCCCCAGTAATTACCTGGTAGGCAGACAATTTGCCCCCAGCTACTGAAGCCCAAGCTTGCAGATCTTCTTAGCTGACTTGGCCAACATATTTAAACTGGTTGCAGGCTGGGTTTTCTTCCCTGCATAGTTTGGATTCTCACTGAAGGCCTTTTGACATACGTACGTGAATTGTATTGTATGCAGTGCCTTCTTTCGGAGATATGTATCAGTCTACCAAAAGTCACACCTCCCTTGTGTTCCTTGCCTGAGATGGAGAGAATGGTTCAAAACTACACTCCCGGTTGTATTTTAAAAACAGATGTTTTATGTCACTTGCTGCTATCTTGTGAAGTGCAGATTTAAGAGCAAGCTATGCCTACAAAGGGCTGGTTGTCTGCTCCTGACTCAGGTGGTGCTCTCTGAGGCATGTGAGGTAAATGGCAATAAATCAGATGACAAATCAAAAACACACCACTTGCCTTTGGTGTGTGTTTAACTGGCATTCCATATTGAATTTGTGTGTGGGCACCTTCATTTGCAACCTCACAATAATGAAATGCTATTAGCATTCAGAGGCAGGGGTATGAGAGAAAGTGCTGTTAGAATTACTTGGTAACAATGAGAGCCTTAAAGATGCCTTTACCTTGCATTCTTTTATTTTATTATTGTCACAGAACTAAACGGTGGAGGGTAAGGGAAAGAGGCTGGACAACAGGGGTGAAAATCGGAGATGGGGTTTTACAAATGGAGCATTCACCTTGCCTCCCTCCCTCTCCTTCTGGTTCTTCCAAGGCCCCACGTTTTCTGCTAAGAATCCCGTGGAGCAAGCCCTCAAAGGAAGCCATTTTATCCCTTTGTCCTGCAACAACCGCTGTGCGCTCCCGAGCACCCTGCCTTGGAAAAGTCTCTTTTCACTATTCAGAGAGAGCAGAGGAAGCTCCTCAAAGCGCACAAGGCTGCAGTGCAAACGGAAGCAAATCTGGCTCTCTGCTGTCAGTGCTGTCGGGATACGGCGAGTGGCCGGGCCAGCGGCTTGGGGCTTTGTGCTAACTATGGCTAACCCTGATTCGGTGGCGTTTTATCCCCTCTGACAATTTTGCAGACAAAAGGGATGAGGTAAAGGCAAAGCAAGCAGGAGGAATTCATCGTTGCAATTCCACATGAGCTTCAGAAGCGCAATTATGTCCATTTTATGACTGGAAGCAGAGACAAAGAGGGATAAAGTGACTTGGCCAGGGTCACAGGGAATATCTGGAACAGAGCTGAGGAAAGAACAGGCACCTCATTAAGGACTGATCTAATACCATGCATCGGGGCAATCTTCCTTGCAAGGGCTTGCATTCAGAGACCCACCCAGTTTGGTCATACTGAGAAATCAAGCTGTGAGCTGTGGCAGGTAACTGGCAGGCTTTTAGATGGTACAGCTCACATTTAGTAACATCTAGGCCTTACAACATTTAGGGAAGGGGACTTTCCACGGCTAACAGCACTTCCAAGCCAAAGACTACAGGAACAAGTGGGGATTTATCATGGAACTAAGGAAGAAGATAGTTAAACTGAAAGAAACAAAATAAAGTAGTGGAGAAAGGGAGGTATTCAGAAGGCGAAGAGAGGCTTAAAAAAATTGCAAGTAGCAGGAAATAAAAAACAAAGGTCAAAAATAATTTTAAATGGAAGAATAGCAGGTATACTTAGGTGAAAACAGCTGAGCCAACAGGGACAATCCCTGCCTCACTGCTCTGTCAGTAAAAATGTACCAACTTGCATGAACCTTGGACAGCAGAGCTGTTTGTGCTGGAGACAGTCACAAGAGGAGCCGCCCAGGAGAACGACCCCCAGTGCAAGGGTACCAAGGCAGGTGAGGGGCAGCAGCCATGCCCACTGATGAATTCCACCCGTTCCCTGCTCAGCATCTGCAGCGAGTGTAACATCAGCAGTAGCTGTTCCAATAATGTTTTAAACCTTCCTGCCCTCCTTTTCAGAGCTCCAACATGTAGATTCAAATCCCTGGACATTCACAAGCAATTATTTTCTAATGATGCTAGAAGAAAAGCCTCCAGTTCTATAGCTTCAAAAACCCCTGCCCAGACAAGCTCTGTGGTTGACCTTTTCCAAGACCTAAATATATATGAGATACCTAAATAAGATAATTGGCCAAGTGTAATGCTGGTGTGAGCTGGAGGCCTTATACCAGAGGTGACAGAGCCCCGCTCTAAGCAGGAGAGAAACTGCAGGAACTCCATCCTTGCTGGTTTGCCCCCTGTGTTCAAAAGCTTCTCTGATGCTTGCTCCTCTCTTGATTTTGTGTGATTTTATTCGTGTGCATCCCGGTGCTAGGTTTCACAGTGGATGTACTTAGCTGTACAAGCTGTGCCAAGTGAGCTTACCAGAATAGCAGTGTTGTGCAGGAGATGGTACTTTTGCAAGGGCAGCCCCAAACTTCTGCTTTCCACTGCTGCATGAGAACAGCCTATCATGCCATAAAAGATATAAATGTTTTGTGGCCTTGCAGATAAGCTAGACAGATGATCCATCATCATGGCTCTGCATCACCACCATGGTGAGGGGATAAGGAGTGAAAGCTGATGGCTTCTGCACAACAAACAAACAAGCACAGAGACAGTGTTTGCTCATTTCAATGTGCAAAGCTGACTTGTTTAAATATGAATATGTTGCTTATAGACGAATTTTAGTGACAGCAGCCCCATGGCATCTATCACTGTTTGCACTTCTGCTAAAAATAGTTGTGTTGTCTTTGGATTTATTTAGATGCCACATCTGCACGTAGTTCTCACTCCTTCCACCACATCTCTACCTGTTACAATTTCCTCCACCCTCCAGGGTATATCACGCTTAGGAAGATGCTAAGCACACGTGGTTCATGTGGTGTCACAAACACCTGAAATCACTTCCCTGTCCTCACCAAAAGGCTGTGCCCTTTTCTCTCTCTTCACCTCTCACTTGTTCTCTTTCTCTATCATGCAAGGCAAGGGGCACCAGGCACAGCTTCAAAATGCCCCCAATGCCTTCACTGAAGAGTGAAGTTGTCTGAAAAGCAGCACATACCATGGAGCCTGCAGAGTCGTTTCTCTCAGACCAGATCATGATAATCATTGCTTCTTCATTTACAGAAAAGTGAATGATTTTCTCTTCCCCCTGTGTCAGCCTACGGGATGTTACAGATGTGCTTTAGAATCAAAGCACCGTCTGGAGGGACTAACTGAACATTTCCATTTCTAGGTTTTCACTGGATATATATGAACAGCGAAACAGATGAAGCACCTGTCTCAAATTCAGGGTGATCTGCCTTAAGTCAGGCTCCTCCCAGAACTCATTTGGGCACTGTGTTTACACCTCTGAAAAGGAGCAAATCCCACCCAGGAAACACACAGCAGTGAAAAAACATAAAATGTGAAGGCTAAACACTACTGGTTTCCTCCAAGAGCAACAATCCAGGCGCTCTCCAAACCCCTCTTTTAAGACAGAGCTACATGGAGTTCCTGAAGGATGAGGCTATTTTTGATTTACCCTCTTTGCAGTTTTTGAACCCTGACAACACTGGGATGTCCCCATGCCCACAGCACCTCATCCCTCTGCAATGAGTATATGCACTCATCCAGATGGATTCTGGTGCAGGACCAGGGCTTTGCACACCAGGGATGTGGTACCTCCTGCTGTGTCAGTGCACCATGATATCCATGTGCTGTCACTCTGCCACTCAAAAAGGCACTCTGAAAATAAAAACTGTGCTCCCCACGCCATGCATGATTTTACAGCTGAACTATTTTCTCTGCTGTGTTAATTTGTTTTCAGCAGGTTTTTCTACCAGTACAGGGAGGAAATTGGGTCAGACTCTTCTACATAGGGGCTTTTCCCAGAACTCACACTGACGCAGCTGAACCGGAGGCAAAGAGTGGTGGGCTTATAGTAAATTCCATGGAGACAAGCACAACATGCTTTCCAAATACATGAACAAGGTACTGCAGCTCTCCCAAGCAGGCTGCTGTGGTCTTCTCAGCCCCCACCAGCAGTTCAGAGATACCAAAGGAACACATCTCACCAGGGTGGTCTTAGAGAGAAAAGCCATTACATAGAGGTCACTGCAGCTGTGTGGTGACTTAGGGCAGCTGAGATTTCAGCAAGATCCCAGCAGAAGGATTTTGATAACCAATACGGACAAACACCTCCATTTATGCAAGGAGTACAACAGCAGCCTTTCCTTTCACTGACCACAGTCATCTTGAGCTAATCTCATTTGAACTTGGGACAGCTTGCATTCATCTGGTCCTTGGCCATGCCTTTCTTCTGGGGAGAGTTTCAGCCCTTGTTTGTGCTGGAGGAAAAAGGAGCCTAAAGCTGGACTGCTGGACTGTGCGAGCACATGAGCTATAACCCCTCATTAAATGTGCATGATGTGGTGACAAAGAAGGAACACAGCACAGTGGCAATTGCCAGAGCCCTGTGGCAATACAGCGAGCATACCCACTGGGGAGAGCAGCGCTTGCTCAACACAGTCCCCTGCAATCTCTCAGAAAGGAAGAAATAGGATATGCGTAAGATAAAACTGAGCATATTTCCAGGCCCTGTGCAGCCCCTGTGTCTGTAAGGGCGTGCCTGTGCCTGTCCCTGCCGAGGACCCCATTCCTCCCTGGGCACATGCTCTGGGAGGGACCCTGTATGCTGCAGGTGCAAGTACACCTGAGAATCTCACCTGCTTGCTTTGCTATGGCACTAGATGCTTCCAGTTTAAGGAAGAGACTGGATCCCGAAGGATCCTGAAGGATCCAGTGATTTTACATTAAATACCATCCCAGAGATTTATTAATACAAAGTGACAAATAACTGATAAGAGAAGCATTAACCATTTCTATCTGTGGAGTCAATCTCTTAGCTCTTGAATATTTCAGTTTCCAGCATCCTTCGGCCCTTACGGCCTGGTAACACAATACACTGGCACAGTGTCCTAGCGCTATCTTCCAGCACTACATAAACCTATGTTTGGGACAGATTCTCATCCACTTTGAGACTCCTTTACACCACTCTGGCAGCTGAAAGGGGCCACTTAAGTAAATTTCATATGCACCAACTTCTGAGGCTTCTTTCTATTGCCAGAGTGATGAAAAGGCATCCCTAGCTTGGGGCAGAACCTGGTGCTTTGCTTAATGTTTTTAACAAATGAAGCTGCTCTTTGAATCCCAAAGACAGAGAGAGAGATAGGGGGCAGTAGCCAGGTGAACACCAAGTGTTTCTTCCCTTGGTAATCAGGAATCCATGTCGTTATAAAGCAGAAATGTGTTGGGATGTGTTACCTTCCCAACCACTAAAAAAACTCTCAGAAAATGACTGTTTCACATCTTGACTAAAGAGACATTAATTTCAGTGTCACATACAGTAATGTTCATTTGGGACAGGCCACAAGTTGTCAATTATTCCTCTGCCTGTCTAGAAGACGTTTATTCGTCACAATAAAACATATTAGTACAATATAGAGTTTATAGCTCAATTAGGAAAGTGACATGCAAAGAGTTACAGCTTCTTGTGGAGAATACAGCTAAAAACAAATTTTTGAAACTGAGTGAAATACTACCCTCCTCCCCATCAGACACACAGAAAATACACAGCTGGAGAGGCAACTGACAGGTATTTTAAGTTCAATGTTTAACCATCCTGTAAAATTGAATATTGCATTGTATATTAAAGCTCTAGATTATAACTGTGTTCCTTTCTCTGTTTAAAACATTTTTAGCTGATTATTCAGGTGCTGGTTAAAAAAAAAAGGCAAAAAATTTAATTTTGGTCCCAAGCATAAACAAAGCTGTGCATTGAGCAGAATTTGAGAACATTGTGCACATGCACACTTTGATCACTTTGTGGGATCCACACACAGCTCTGCTTACTTCAGTTAGTGTGTCTGGGCAGTCAAATTGTTTTTAAATACCTGTAAGTAAATCTTGGAACCTGTTTCCTCCTGTGTCAGGTAACAATTCATAATAAATGAACTTTGCAAATACCAAGGATGTGGTTGTTCACTATTTGGAGTACAGCACAACATTAAATAATAGATAACATTTTGCACTTCTAACATCTTAAGATCAAACTCAAATTGCATGCAAAGGCAATTAAATAACAGCATCCTCATTTCAAAGCTGGAGACCAGACATCTAAACATAAAGTTAGCAGACACCTAACTTCAAGCATACAAGCAGTCCCTCTGCTTGAACTGAATGGCTCTACCTGCAAGCTTGACTTTGGACACACGCAGGAATATGTAGTTCAGCCAATGACTGTGGTACCTCAAATGTAGGTGTCATATGGAAGGTATTTATCTAGTTAATGAGCAGGTACAGGCATGTCTAAACATTGGTTTAACCAATCCTAAATCAACACCTAATTATTTTGAGCAAATCCCACTCTACAGGTGCTTGCCTTTCTCTGTTAACCACGGGACCTAGAGAGAGAGTCCAGCCCGGATGCTAAATACTGAGATGCTACAGCTAGGCATGTGAATGGAACCATGTCCTAACTCAAAGGGTGCTGTGGAAGTGGGAAGAAACGTGGCACTGGTGAAAACCAGAGTGAAATGTAGACCTAGCTGAAGCTCAGACTGAAACACCCATCACCTTACTGTGAATGCAACTGAGAACAACATCTGATCACCTGAATCCCACAGGATTACCCTGTTATCCTGAAAGATATCAAGCACAAGGAGATGTGCATGGATTTTAAACAGGGAAGCAACCTCGGGCAGTGAAATCTTCATCTTCGGATGAAGATTTCACTGAAATTGTTAGGGCTAGGTTGGTGAAAGGTGTACAGCATAGGAATATTTCAGATTACTACAAGCAAAAAGCTGTGCTCAAAATACTGATGCGCATTTATGTGCATGCACACCCTCCTGACAGACCCCAGTCTGCAAATGAAAGCAAGAACAAGAAAACTTCTTGTAGGGAAACAGACACTTCTTCCCAGGGCGACAGACAACAGCACATCAAAATCACACTGTGCAAGACAACATTTATAAAAATGTTGATAGATATCATCCCCCGTTTGACTTATGGAGCCATCAAAAGCTCACTTCCACGGAGCATTTTTGGACCCTTTAGTTGACTGAATCACCAATTTAGAATCTGTCAGACTCCATTATGCAGATTAAGAGTCTCTCCTTGGTTTCATTTGTTATGCATTAATAAGAGAGCATTGGTGCCTGTGTCCTCTCGCACAAGCAAAGCCTTTCTGCCATTACATAGTAAATTTTGTTCTTTCTCGCATTTGAAAAAAAACCAACACGACAGCAACACGGCTTAGTTGCTATGCAAAGACTTAAGAACCACTGCATAGGGATCAGTTCCAGAGTTTGGTTTGATTTGAACCAAGACAGGCAAATTATGCCTGGATATGATCTGACGAGACCTTCCTGCTTGCCTGTTTCTCTTGTCTACAGGTGTAGCATGTGCTCGGAACGACCCCGGGATCCCCACAACCCTTTACGATCCCGATGTGCATTTACTGCCTTCCAGCCTGATGCCTGGTACAGCTAAAATTCTGAGTAGCAACAGACAGATTTATTATGAATGCTGGTAGGGATCTTTTTTCTCTCTCATTGACTAGATGTGACTCAAAAAGTTAATGGTAATTGCTCTCATCTTCATTTAGCAACGAGAGAGAGAGAGAGAAATGGGAGCAATTTGCAGATATGAGAACAGGTCATTACAGGTGTGTTATATTAGTGTATTCATGAGCCCCCTGGGACAGCCATGCTGTGATATCCAATAACTTTTTTAATGTGTAATTACACACCATTGGACTGTAATTGATTAATTGAAAAGAGAATGTAGGCAGATGCTAGGCCAAGGCTGCTGCTGCTTGTTAAATGAATATGTCCTTGCTTCTTTTTAATAAGTTAAGTGAACTACTCAGAAGCAATTAAGTGAGAACTGAAATTCATTAGATTTTATGTAATTGTTGGTATTAACTTCTATAATAAAATGCAGGATTTATATTTTGGGTTTTTCTTCCCATCCCAAAAGCAATATAATACATGTCACTGCTGAGATGTAAAAAAAGTGTCTGCCATAGACAGTGAGCTGTGAGATATGTGCCCCTAGCATTGAGAGCTTCTTTAGATAACTGTGTGGCACTAATCTTCCTTCTCGGGATGTCATTCCTGGAAGCCCTGCGCAGTCCCAGGAATCCCAATGAGATGGAGTCACACACTTAATATCCCAGAGCACCCCCAAACCTCCCTGCAGTCGAGCTGAATGGTGGCCAAGCTCTTCCCAACCCTCCTTCCCACCGGCTGGATCTTAACTCTGAGAAATAGAAAGAGTACAGTCTCCTGACTTTCAAAACCCTACTCTCTTACTGCTGCATGTTGGCTCTACAAGGGATCAAAGCCTTCAAACACTTCTCTATGGGGAAGACAACACGTGCACTAAGATGAGACATAGGCCAACTGCACCACTACAAAAAGTCACACTCGTTCATGTGGGCACCTGTTCAGACCTGACAAAACCCATTCTAATTAACACCTTGCATGACTGAGAGTCAGGGTCAGAGGTGAAAAAGGACTTGAGCCACTGGGGACCAAAGCCAGTTTCATGGCCTGATCCTGGGCCGCAGGTATGGTGGTGGTGAGATGCATTGCAAGGGACGGCTCCCCCCCAGGTAGCTGCCGTGGGTATCCCACGGGCCCTGCTGAGTCATCTGCATCTCCTGCACAGACCCCAGGAAGAAAATATTTATAGCTTTGAGTGATGACTTCGGAAATTTTATTTCCAATTTATACGGAAGGAATTCCAGTGAATTTTAATTTATCACACTTCACTTCCTTTGGAACAAGATATATCTTTGTTCTTTAACATTCTGTAAAAACTGTCTGAATTTTATCTCACAGAATCACAGAATGAGTTGGAAGAGCCCCACAAGGAACATCAAGTCCAACTCAGGTCCTGCACAGATCCAGAAAACGCACCATGTGCCTGAGAGCAATTGTTCAAACATTCCTTGAACTCTGTCAGGCTGGTGTGCGACCGTTTCCCTGGGGAGCCTGTTCCAGTGCCCAGCCACCCTCTGGGTGAGGAACCTTTTTCTAATATCTAAACTAATCCTCCCCTGACGCAACTTCAGGCCATTCCCTCAGGTCCTGTCACTGGTCTCCGCAGAGAAGAGCTCAGTGTCTGCCCCTCTTCTTGCCCTCACAAGGAAGTTGTAACTGCAATGAAGTCTTTGCTCAGTCTCCTCCAGGCTGAACAGACCAGGTGTCCTCAGCTGCTCCTCATACGGCTTCCCCTCAAGGCCCTTCACCATTTTGTTGCTCTCCTTTGGACACTCTCCAATAGTTCAGTATCTTTCTTATATTGTGGTGCCCAAAACTGTCCCCAGCACTCGAGGTGAGGCTGCACCAAGGCAGAGCAGAGCAAGACAATCCCCTCCTTTGCCTGGCTGGAGATGCTGTGCCTGACACAGGTTATGAATGCCAGTTTCCTAAAGCTAAGCCACAATTCTCAACTGATTTTCTTTCCAAGAGACATGAACCTCCTTCCTTTTTTTTTTCCTTCAGATTTATAGAGGTTTGGGTGGGGGAGCGGTTGACAATTTTTTCCAGGCTTTTTTACTTTAAAATTTATTGAAATCATTATTAAGAAGTAGTCTGCTAATAAATGAATGCATTTTCATCTAGTAGTTTCTTAACTTTTTACGTGTTTAAATTTGTGGTCAATAAAAACATTGTGGGGCTTTTTTTTTTTTTTAAGATTAAAAAAATCAATTTTTCAGTGGCAACATATTTAATATGAAAATTATAACTTCAGTAAACATCTCAAATAAGGAAAGTAAAGAGTAAAACTAGGTAATACAACACAGTATTGCAGTAAGGAGAAATTAAGATAGGAGAAATTATACAGAGGTCACATCAGTAAGTGCAGATTTATTAATGAAAACTTTAATGCTTGTCCTGGGAAGGAAGATGACAGATTCCCTTCCTTCCCCTCCTTCTGCCCATTCCTCATGCTCCTGTGAATTTTATACTTTGTATTTTATGTGTTGCTGGGAACTGGCAGAGCCTTGCCCTCCTTGACACTCTCAAGTGTGGCTGGCACTCCCCTGCCCACCTCTGCGGCAGGTGTGGGGAATCCCTCGCCCTCCTCAGCGCTGTAGGTCATGGTCACTCCCTAATCCTGGGTGTAGAAGGAGTGAGGTTTGGGTCTTATTTCCAGTAGAAAGTCTGCTACCTCAGATTTGCTATGACAGGGCTTTGTTTTCCATTAGTT
Source organism: Struthidea cinerea (assembly GCA_013397865.1). Taxonomy (NCBI): domain Eukaryota; kingdom Metazoa; phylum Chordata; class Aves; order Passeriformes; family Corcoracidae; genus Struthidea; species Struthidea cinerea. Next base: position 431,254 of record VZTI01003812.1, read on the forward strand.
CCTACAGCAGGTCTCTGATGACAGCCTTCAGCTTAGATATTATTAATAAGATCATGTTTTCTACATTTCAAATTAGCTGTTAGCTGGCCTACTGCAGTTTTTGGTCAGCCAGGAGAAAGATGTCTCAAAGCAGGCACTCATGTTTCTTTGTTTACAGAACATAAGGTGTCATTCAGAGCCCACCTCAAGTCAACAGGAGGGATAATATTGATTTCACTGGGCTTTGGATCAGATGTTGTGGAGTCCTAAACATGGCGTGAGTTAAGAAATAAAAGCTTATTGCTTTAGCAGCATGGTGGTGCAGGACAGAGGAAGGGGAACAGAAGGCCTGAAAGACCAGGGAAATCTCTCAAGACTCCCTAGAAGGTCTCTTGCAGCCCAGAAAACCTCCCAGCTCCAGCCCATGCCATCATAATGTGAGGAATGGCCTTCACTTCCATTGTGGGATGGAAAAACTTATCATTAAAAAGCAGGGCAAGAAGGACACAGCTTGTGTGCCGGGCAAGACAGTGGCTGCATTTGTTCTAAACGAGTAAATAGATCTGTGCAGACAGGCACAGAGACTATCCTTTCCTGGGGACAGCGTGTCGTGGGGTGGCTGGCAGGCTGCAGCTCTGTGTTTGCTCCTGTGTTATCCCAGCGAGATGCCAATCAGGACACAGATGCCAAGGCACCCAGTGCCCCGTGGTGCCTACCTGTGCTGGCAGGCAGCAGGTAGGGAGGGTCAGCTGGAGCTGGGTGTCAGGGCTCTCTCTCCCCAGGGCTGCAAACACGCCTGTGGTCTGAGTGCTGCCTGTTTTCAGTGCTTTTACACAGCACTCATGGACTTCAACAGGAACGTGCATATAAGGCGAGCACCACTTAGCCCTTCATTCAGCCTGGCAGCACTTAAGGACAAAAACCCCTTTAGAATAATTCTTCCTGGTTTGTTGCCCTGACTTGAAAATAAACAGAGTGCAAGGTTTTCGGTGGGGTTTTGGGGAGTTTCTTTTTAAAATACTCTGCCATTGCTCATGGACAATTTAGTTTTTGAAAATGAAACACTACAGGCGATTAATCTACCATATGACCTAAGCGTCACTGTTATTTCAGTCACAAGAAAGGTTGAATTTCATGTGGCCAAGATTACTGAGGTTTTAAGAACATCAGTATCAATTCACTGCTACAATTGCTTTTCTCCATATTTTTGTTCCAGGGCCATAACCACCATTCTGACAGCTCTCTGTGCCTGATCCAAAGTCCCTGAAACCAACAGTGGGCTCTCCGACAGCTGTTACGGGTTTTGCACAGTCATCTGCTTGAATCGCTGCGTGTGCCACAGTGCAACTGGTGCATTAGTACCAGCTGCCCTCAGACTGTGATGGCAAACTGAGCAAGGAATTGATGAAATCCATCAGAAAAGCACCAAAAAACGGCACCAGCAGTGAGACAAACATCGAGTGATGCTGAAACAGCATTTAAGCACGGTTGTGGAGGTTTTAAATTCTCATCAGGCTCGGTAGCTCTACGATCTGGAACTCCACAAGGTGTCACAGGTCTCTTCCCTGTCCCCCCTCCTGCCTCTCCAAGGTGGCAGAATCTCCTCCCGACCACAGGATTGGAACCTGACAGGCTAGAAGTGGCCCTGCATCCCTCAGAGCTGCTGGGCAGCACTCCTGCTCCAGCTTTCTGGCCAAAAGCCCTGCGCATCCCCAGTCTGTGGCCGGAATGAAGGACATGCTCTCCCTCTCCCTCTGCTACTTGGCACCTAACAGGTTGAAGGAGGAGCCAGGGAAAGCACAAGGGGAAGTGAACTTCTTTCTCCACTCTGCTAGGAATTAGGAGACAGCAGGGGAGACAAAAAGGGTGGAAGGGCAAGAGACAGAATGAGCGAAGTTATTTCTCCTAATTCAGTCCTTCTTTGAAGGCACTGTGATTTTAAATGGACTGAGAGGTATTAAATGGACTGAGAGGTATTTTCTTCTACTGCTGAAGCACTAACAGGGAGCAGTTTTGCTTGATACTGGGCCACAGTAAGCAGGTCAGGCACCTTAAAAAAAAGAATTTAAGCCTCACTTTCTGAAACCAAAACTCTCATGGCCTTCGAAGGATACCAATATGCATATTTACATTTAACTCAACTACAACTGCAAAACCTATTGGCGTCATCTGATTACAAATATTCACAGTGCTTTTTAATGTCAATCTAGTAGGTATGAAATCTTTCCCACGTTCCAGTGCCATAATTCTGAAGTTAACCTGCCTGCATCCCCGCTGCCCTGTCTGGGTGCCCCACCTGTGTCATTTGTCCTGACCCTGCCTCTAGTGCTGGAACAGCAGAGCAGAGTGACATGACTTCAAGTAAAGCATTAACTGTAACTCTGGCTCACCTCAGCTTTGCCACAGCCTCCCCAAAGGCCTTTTGCTCACAAGAGAACATTCTGCATTTCATGTTTCCCTTGTAGATGTGTTTTCAGAGTTTTCTCTGCCTCTTTTTGTCAATGATTAAAGATAACTGGCCATAGGTGAGTTTGCATTAAATCCAATAGCAAGCATGTTTTATTTTGTGACTTTTACATAATAGCTTCTACACACCAGGACTCATAATTTATCTCATACTGCATTCACAAATTTATCCATTTATCCTTTCAGAGCAGAACTACTAGGAACAGACTTTTTGATTTCAAAGATGAAAAGATCATGATTTTACTGCAGGAAAAGCATGGATTCGACTACGTATAGGACTGGAAATGAATTTTTTTTCAGGATATTTATGTTTTGGTTGGTTATTTGTTTGCTTTACATATAATCCCATAGCAGTGGGTGGTACTCACATCATCTCCATAAACAAATGATCTGGAAAGCAACCTGATGTTTAATTTCCTTAACCCATCAAACCCTCCTTACCTCATGCAGCAGCATGCCAATCTGAAACCTTGACTCAATATTCTGAGTAAATGGGGGGAGGAAGGACGAACTGCTGCTTTTTCTTTCCCACTTTTGTTAAAAGGCAACCAAGCATGACTCTTCCTACCCTGACTAACCTGGGTAGGTGCCAGATGGATTTTTCCTTTCTCTAGGCAATGGCTCAGGAATTTCATCTGGCTAGAGCTGGGGCTGTGGGCTTCTTGCTGGCCTTTTCACTCCAGCCTCCCCTTTCTCGGCAGTTAATCCCATCTTTCTCCCCACATCCACTATTAGCTAGACTGTACTGTTCATTGACAATCAGCTTACAGCGGGGACTAAATTCTGCCTTTTCCTTCTGGAAACAAAGAGATGTGCCTGAAAGAAAAGCTTCCAGCCACTCACGGAATAAGAAATTAAAATCCTGATGCAGTGCCTATGGGAGAAGAATGGATGGCTGGCCAAGACAGCATGCTGACCTGGCTCTTTAAAAATAGATTTTTTTTATGTAGTTCCCGATATTTATCACGGATAGCTAAACTTTAGACAACATGATTCTCAAAAATACTGTGAAGTCCACAAGGAAAATCTGATGTGCTCATTGATTAGAGCATCTTAACCAGTTTGGGTTTAGTGCCCTACAACAAATGTCAGGACACAACATATATGGAATTAGCTTGGGAAATGCGTACCCTATTCTAATCCCATAACTGCAAAATGGCTTTCTATACTAACCAAAATATTTAATTGTCACTGCTTTTCCTAATGAGCAGAACTACTGAATACACTTCAGGGGTTTCCTCTGCCTCAATTATACCTTTCTTCCTTCTATTTCCTATCAAACTCGCTCACGTTCAAAAAGGCCAAAAACAAACAGAAAAGCTGAGTTGTACCTCATCAAAGAAGAAAAGAAGAAAGCATAAAATTTGTAATACTCCACATTACTTTTGCAATACTCTATGTTACCGTGCTTTAAAATCTCTCCAAGTATGGAAGAGTTAAAGCTTGCTGTGTGTGCCTGTGACCTGGGATGTTAAGATTCAGCCAGTGTAGCCTGGCTCCTGCGGGAGAGCCCTGGCCTGCAGACCCAGCAGCAGCAAACTCAGCCCTGGATCCTGCCTGGCAGCACTCTCCCAGCAGGAGCATTTCCCAGAGAAGCCTGCCCTTGCCGGAACAAACCTCACTGGAAAATGGCAGCTAAACCCTGAAGCGAAGAAAGCACTTTTGTGCTGAAGCCTCCCATTTCATCTGACAGACTATTACTCTATTTACTCGGAACTGCACTCAGAAAACTCCAAGGATTCCCTCATTCTCAAAAGCATAAACAAGTTTCAGTTTCTCTTTCACTTAAAAAAACCTTGTCTTTTCACTCAGCTGGCATCTGGCTTGTGCTGTTAGATTCTGGGTAAGTTTTCACCATTGGGAAAGTATTTTTTTTAGAGGATCTGCTGTCCCCACTCCTTTCTTTCACTTCTTTTTCCCCCTCTCCCAAGGAATACTGACTAGCCTTTAAGAGAAAGAAGGTTTCTTAATGGGCAGTTCCGGTGAAATTAGCTTTTGAAGTCTGAGCACATTTTAATATAGCATTGTTTCCAAAAAGTAAAATGTAGAAGCAATAACACTACCTCTCTCTGAAACACACAGCATCTTCAACAAATAACACTAGTTCCCCCACCACCCACACCTAGGCTCAACATCATATTTTCACTGAAAGTTCCTAAAATACATCTTTAAAGATAGCAGAGGTACATATTCATTATTTTTCTACTATTTTTTTTCACATACAAATTGAGTACAGATTACATCCCTGCCAATTTTGTTTCCAATAGCATAGGAAAAATAAAACTATAACAAATTGCTTTTATTACTTCCTTAAACCAGAATTGAAACTTGTCCAAAAAAGCACATGAAAGACTAACTTTGATGACTTGAGCTTTTGCCAGACACAGTGGTGATATAATAAAGCAAAAACTTAAATGCGTATTAATAGAGGAATAAGCAACTGGGCATTAAAAGAATGCTTGATTTTAATAGCGCAAAGTGGGTTAATTGGTTCATTGATGGCTTGCACTAAATATAAAGCAGATTTTCAATGGAAATACTATATGATTTATATCATGTTGTCTCTATTCCTAAATTCGTTCAACGCCAAGAAGCCCTACTGACTTTGGGAGCATCTTGGTGTGCTGTGATGGTTCGTCAGGCCTGATTAGCAGCACAGTAATTAAGCATGGCCTTGAAGAAACAGCTTCATTCATTTGGCACAAGAATTATGAGTACACCAGGGAACCACTTTTTGTGTTTGTCTGGTTTCCTCCCCTTAGGGTGTAACACTGCTATGCCTGAAACCACCAGGAACTTCACAAAGGGTTTAAGAGGAACCAAGACCAGATCTCAAGGGTCACCTTGCTTTTCGCTGGGGAGAATTATACTGGGAACAAACTGAACCTTCTAAGTGACACCTGCGGCTCCAAAAAGCATTGTCTTTACCTAACCAAGGGTTGGCTCAGCACAGGGGACACATGTGGGGTAGGAGAGTGTGGGCCCAGTAGTGCAGGTGTGGCCAAGATGCTCTGCGCTCTGGCCAGTGTGGGGAGCAGGGACTGGCCACCACCCCTGGGCTGCTGTCTCCTGGTGTGTGCTTCTCTGACCAGCTGACTGAACCTGGGGGCCAACTTCAGCACTGGGTTATCGGCTCATCAGCTCAGCTTTCACTGCCTGTTGCACCTGGGGCACCAAGAGCAGTGCTTGGCCTTGCATCCTGGGGGGGCAGGCAGGGGCTTTAATGCAGATAAAACACAGCTTGCTTCTCCACTGCCACCCGCCTCTTCTCTGGTTACAAGAAAGAAAGAAATGTTGTTGTTTCAAAGTAAAACCCCGTGTACTGACTCTCCACAAACACTTCCATTCAGCCAAATGATACAGTTTACTTAAGTACAGATGAGAAGAAAGGCGATTGCAAGGGAGAGATCTACCGATGTATCTAAACCTCCCTTTTCGAAAGCCATGCAGGAATCTCTTTTAAATGTATTACAATTCATCCTCTGTTTACTTTAGGCAGACAGAAAAACTCATGGTGGAGCACTCATTTTCGCAAGCTAATCAAGAACATTAGGTCCCAACAGAATCATTTAATAGAAATATAATAGGCATTCCTGCTTGCTTTTAATCTCGTCTAGCTGCAAACGCTAAAATGAACAGCGAATTAACCCTGCCTTGGAACAGAGATTCTTTCATAGCTGATATCATCTCTCTTATGGCTTGCAAACACTCCAGGCTCCCTGTATGTGCTTTCCTGGCTTTCGCTCTTTCCCCGCCACAGAGGAGAGGAACGGAGAGGAGAGGAGAGGAGTGGAGAGGAGAGGATGCTTTGGATTGCATGCAGCCATGAAGGGGAGGAATAGGCGAGCTCTAAAGGGAGGACTGCCTGTTAGCAGAACAAAATGCAGTGCTGCCACCCGAAAACAAGGCAAAGATAAAAGGTGGATGGGAGAGCGAGTTTTGGGGCACTTCTGGGGGGGGG